>PVJX010011115.1:0-53916 GCA_004027295.1 Dolichotis patagonum | reverse complement strand
TGGGGTCTTGCTGATACCTGAGATTCAAAACATCTTTATTTCTTGTTTTTTTTTTTTTTTTTTTTTTTTTTTTCTGTTTAAAATACTTGGTTTCCGTTTAACGGCACTAATCTCTTTAACAGCCATACTTCCTTTGGTCCCCTGGCTCATGCATTCTTTTGGGAAAAAAAACTGCAAGGAAAAAGTTTCCATTCTGTTCTTTATAATCATCAAATCTGTGCTGATTGATAGCAGGCAATGTGGAGTAAAATAGGCAGCAACCTAGCAAAGATTACAGATGTGATGAGAGTATGTAAAGAAAACTCACTTCAGATGACTTAATAATCAGAATTCCAGCAGAAAGCAGATGGGACCATCAAAATGTACAATTTGAGCAGGCTTAGCTGAGAGATGGGGTGATAAGATGCAGAGAATGGGAAGGGAAATCATGAGTGTCAGTGTAGCAGCCCGGAACTGTGGCTACTTCGCATATGCAGGCGGGAGAAAGGCACACGTCCAAATCCAAGAGAAGAAAGGTAAAGAAGAACACCTTGAAAGGAGCTGTGAATGATGGGTGGATATCGGATTGGGTCCACATGTGTTAGCTGTGTACATATGGAGCTCACCATGAGTTCCTTTCTATCTACTACCAAGGATTTCCCTGGATTAAAACCCACCGGAAACCAAATGGCAAGGGAACAAATAATCCTCTACCAGTTGCTGTTTTCCAGGATGCACAGAAGACAAATAATAGAGAAGAGACTGGAAAGAGTAAATAAACCGCATGCAGCAGGGATGGCTTCTATTTTGGAAGAAATAAGTAGGACTTGATAGGTTATTTTATATATCAGCTTGGCCAGGCCACGTGCCTGGATATTTGTTCAAACACTGATCTTCATGGTTCAGCGAGGAAGAGCTTTACAGTTAAATTTGTGGATTGTAAATTTGTGCTCCTAAGAGAAGCAGATTGCCCTGCAAAATGTGTCTGAGCTTCATGTGTTTGCTGGGAGGCCTAGGGACAATAAAAGACAGCTCTCCCTTGACAAGAGGTAAGCTTTCTGTCTCCATCTTCAGTTGTGGCCCTTCCCTGGCTTCCCGTGCACCAGATAACCTGCAGTTATGGGAGTGGACAACCTCCATAATCGCAGGGACAAAGCACTTTACTTGTATCTATATCTATTTAAGATTTAAGTTATTTTTATACACACACAAATAATCACACACACACACACACACACACACACACATACACACACAATCTACGTAATCAGCCTTCTGACTGTAAGTTGAGTGTCTAAAGAGTGAACCAAACAATCATGAGTAGAAAAATTCCATGACAACAAAATTTGCAGAAAATTCAAAAACCAAAGAAAACTGGAATTTCTTGTACCCCAAGAACTACACTGAATCCATGTGAATAAAGCTGTAGTCAGGCCAACCCTGCTGCACACACCTGCTGCTGCCCAGGGCCTCAGTCTCCACAAGCTTCAGTTTTTACAGTTTGTCTCGTCTCTGCTTTGTTCACTATGTAGTTACGACTGTAGCTCCTGGGTCCATACAGAATAGATAGACATGTCTTGTCACCAGGGCCCCACCATAAAGTATAACCAATACTTTAGATTTTGTCTTGTGTTATGCATTATAAGTCATCTAGATATTTAGGAGAACTTTGTCAATTACATCAAACATGGTAACAATTTCTACCAGAGACTTGAGCATCTGCAGAGTTTGGTATCCACAGGAATTCCTGGAACCAGCTCTTGAGTTGTGCGGAATGATTGCTAAGATGCGGAGGATGTTTGTGCTGAGATTACCCTCTGCGGAGCTTGCTTCTCAGGTTCATTGAGGAGATGTGAGTTCTAGTAGATATCCAAGCTCAAGACAGGAGCTACTGGTAGAAGGCAATCAGGTAGCCCTTAGGGGAACCCTGCATCTCCACAGAATGGTTATAACAGTAAGACCCATCCCTGAGTCTCCTGTATGGCTTTTTTGTTTTAAGGTGTCATTTCTTCTTGGAACTCATGTTCCTATCAGTACCATTCTGCATTAGTTATGTGGCCCAGAGATACCTCACCAGAATTTGAGGCATTTTTCCAAGACCTTCAATGTCCAAAACATCTAACCCATCTTCATAAAGTAAGCCAGCTTAAAGTATTTTGTTACAGAAAAACAGACAAATGCAACAATTCCTGTTCATTTCCCTGAGGAGCTATAACACGAGAATATTAACCATTATGTGCTTTTAGGAAGAGTTTGTAGATGAGGACAGAGTTCAAAACAGGAATGTATCTTAGTAGGCAAATTAATGTACTGTTCAATGTACAACACTGCAGGATTGCTATGTGCAATAAACCCACTGCTAAGATTATGGACCATGTGTTAGAATAAAGATTGGTCATCATAGCTATGTGATTTTCCACCAGCCACTGTCTTCTCTATTGCAGCAAGCACAGTAAAATGCAAATGTTAACGAGAATTAGGATTTAACTCAGAGGGCACAGCAAAATGCAGAGAGAGGAGGATGATGAAGGAATAGTCAAGGTCTGCTTGTTAGTGCAAGGGATCCAATCTAAGCTGGGGAAAGAGGGATGTAAGAATTCCTCCGGACTAAAGAAGGGACAGAGAAAAGTTCTTGAGATGCGCAGCTGCATGTCTGACAATTGTGACCAACTTAACACATAACACAAACACTGGGAATGCATGCACACCTCCTCATAGCTCGGAACAAGAGCATACTGACAGTCAGTAAAACACTGTCTCATATTGGTCCTTGAGAGACACATATTTAGTTGTTTACACAGGAGATGCTGGCCATATGGTGAAATAGATAATGTGCTCCACAAATGATCCTCAAAGCGCCATATTCTGAAGAGAATGTGTAAATGGTAATTCTCATTAGAAAGGAAATGAAATCTTAGTGTACCACCACCATCTGAAGTTAGGACAATTTGAGACTAAGAAATTGACAGTAGACACATAAACTGGTGGAAAAGAATTTTAAGTATGTGTATATGAACAGGAGTTATACAAAAAATGGAGAATCTAAGAACAAGGAGATGCATGAAGTTTTTATTGTATACTGAGCTGGACAAAGAGAAGAGGCCTGGAGCCACTGGAGAGAGAAGTAAGGTGCTGAGTATCGGTGAGGGGCGGAGAAGCAGGGGTGGGCGATGGTCGCCTTGTTAGGTTCAGGAAATCTCACAGAAAGCAGTCCTGGGCAAAGTCTTGCTCCAAGAGCCATTGGGGCTTAACGTATTTCTGGTGGTATGAATCAGGTGTCCCTGCATGATGAGATCTGGGAAAAGGATTTGCGTCAGCAGAATTCCTTCTGGAGGACCTGGTCTTTCGGAAGATAAATGAAGCTCCCAAATGCCTTTAAGTTAAAGTTCTCAGTGTCACAAAGCGTGGTTCTTTGGAGTATCATTTTCTGAGCTCCATCTATAGCACATGCCATATCTAAGAACATCTACTAATAGATACAAAAAACCCAAGAAGAAAATATGTTTGCAATACTTAAAGAGACAGATTATAAGAAGAGCTTCATACATACATATGGGGATGTTCAAATATTTATTTGGAATAATGCACAACATTAAACTACATATTATAATGATGGAAAAATTACTGAAGCTATAGACTAAAGGTGGAGATAATAGTATTAGAGATAAAAATATAAGTATTGTAAAATAATTCTAATTTCTGCTTTTCATCCATTATCCCAATTGGTATTTTTTGCATGTTGCTTACAACTCCCCATTCAGTGTGGATTGCCCTGCCTCGGTTTTGGGGTTCCGTGGATGACAGTAGGAAACAGCCTTTTGCAGGGAGAATCAGTGAGTAAGTGCAGGTTGTTTCAGTCAGATGTCCCAGTCGCCTGGCGTCTCAGTGCCTGAGCTTTGCAATCAGCACAATTGAAAGTAAAAAGCTTTTGATGCCCCAGGAAATCCCAATGAGACGCGTTTCACGGAGGCCTCAGCACTGTGCGCTGTAAAGACGATTATCGAATGTGAAGCTGAGGTTTCTGCCCATCCCTAACGTGCCATCCAGAAAATAAATGTACATGAAGAAAGGATCTTGCAGAGAAAATAAATAGCTGTAGATGTTAGAGAAGGAATCATAAAAGGCATAAAAGATCAGAAAGAAAAAATCTAGCATTATCATCAGGTAAGATATTTATTCATGTGCCATATCTGTTCATAATCCTTCACTACAAGTAAATTTTAAAAAATGTAAAAACAGTGTGGAACTTTATCCAGTTTACTGTTAATTAATAATTGTGATAATTATGACAAATAGACTAATATTGATTAGACAGCCGTAGCGTGCCACTGGATTTTCTGAGTGCTTCGTTTTCACAGTGAAGAGTGAAGTAAAAAGAATATTATAATTATCTTTACAGTTGAAGGAAAACAGGAGGTGTTCCCAAAATTCCTCAGTTTATAAATCAAGGCATATTGCACTCACTGTTTGTAGTATCCATAGCTGGAATCATGGGAAAATATTTAGTGAATCTTGAAAGTTGAGCGTCAGGCTCTGAAGGACTTGAAATATTCAAGGAGGCTTAATTGTAAAAGAAATTAAGTAGCCGGAGTTTTAGAAGGCTGCCAAAATGTAGCTGCTATAATTATAAGGCACTGAATAATCGTCACAGGGGATAAATGAGAGCAGGGCTAAGCTTCTATTAGTTGACTTAACGGAAACACTCAATTAACCCAAACACCCACTCTTCCATTGCGCCGGAAGCTCGGCTGAAGTGCGCGAGGGAGCTGCCAAACTGCTGCGCGGTGGCAGCAGCTGTTGTTTTCCAAGTGCGTGAAACCTACTGAAAACTCCACAGATAGCGTATGTCTGTTTACTGATACAGTGATTTCTACTGAAAAACAGGTTTGCTGTCATCATACCGGGAGAAAATATAAGCAAATACTTAAGGCATTTCAGGATAGAGATGGTGTTTTTAACCATTAGTGCAGAAGTGGGTAATGAAACCCCAATATCATTGATTGTTTTTGACTAATGGAAATCTTTGCTGATACTGTGAAAGATTTAGATATCGTCTCCTGTGTAGATTGATAGTTATAAGTATAGGTATAGATACACTGTAGATACAGACATAGACATACGTCCAGACGTACACATAGAAGTAGACATAGACACAGATGTAGATAGATATAGATGTGGATATAGAGATAGATACGTAGTTAGAGAAATTTAGATATAGTTTGTCCCTCACATATACATAGGCATATGTATTTACATATATGTATATACATAAGCATATATAGTATATTTAATTTTTCATGAAAAAGGAACTGATACAAATAAGTAATCAATGATATGATCTTTACCAAGAGATATGGTACCATGAGAAATTCTGTACACATAATCATTAAAAGGGAAATCATAGTGCATCTATGGATGAGCAATTATTAGATATGCCCACATAAGACAATGGAGCATAATTTTGTACTACTTTCTCTGTTCTTGGCTTTTGTTCTTATGTTGAGCAGACATGTACTTACAATCAGAAAATAAGGTCAAACTTAAAATAGTTTATTCAATATAATGTTTCATGAGTACTTATATTTCATGAGTATAAATGAATATATACACCTGTATTGATTCCCTTTTTGATTTATAACCTGCGATACATGATTTCCTCCTTGCTTTTAGATTGTCTATGAGGGGTCCTAACCCTCAGTCATTGGAGAGATCTTAGATGCAAATGCAATCACCTGCCAAGCGTCAGCAGGGCACCAGTGCTCCCAGCTCTAAGGGGAGTTAGCACAAGGGTGGGCGCTTTGCTGCTGCACTGAAAATCCCCTGCAGGGTTAACACCTAAAGGCTGTGAGCACAAACGCAATTACACTTAGAAACCTCTTGCAGCAGAGATATCTGCAACTTCTGAGAGTAGTAAGGCGTGCCAACTTGAAACAAAGTTTTGCAGGGAGAATCAGAGCACTCATAGAGTCAGGCTAAGCCTTTTTAAGGCTCAGGACTAAGCTTCTTTCTGGCCCTCGTCTGCATGTGGAGAAGCACAGGGTAGCTGTTGCCTGGGATTTCTTGGGGCTGTCATGGTTCCTAGCCATGATTTTGTTGTTTGATGGAATCGTTTATGCTAGCCGAGCCCCTCACCTTCCTTTTCTTCATATTATAATAACACACTAGGATTGGAACTGACACCAAGATATTCTTGTCAAACTCTTTAAATTCCTAATAAAATGTCAGGCTATTCTACCGACAGACTATTAATCCTCCAAAGTAAACAGCAGGGGCTGTGAAAGGTCACCAGCCACTTAAACTACTTAAACATTTCTAAATAAGTTCTATACTTTAATTAATAATTCATCTGTGACACAGGAAGAGCTGGCATGCCTTTTGTAACACATTGCTAATTATAAATCTACCTCTGGTCACTTCTTTAATTGAGACAGACCTTGTTACTTCGTGTTTTTTCCCCTTCTTTCCCCCCTTCTTCCCTGCTTTGAGAAACTAAGAGAAAGTAGACATTCAGAGCCTGGTAGGATAAAGTGCCTTAGTGACAGAAACCACCCAGCATCATGGCGAAAGCTACAGAGAGCTGTCCACCAGCTGTGATGAGAACAGATGCTAAGGTCAAGAGGTTTACAGGAGAGGCCCTGGAGGCTTCATAGAGGAGGTGGCTTTCAGGAGGAGTTGGCTTTAACGACCTGGGAGTGCAGGAAGTAAACTGAAATGTGGAAGAGGACTCTATACTTTCCCGGAGTGTGCAAATTGCGCTTGGATTGCATTTAATCAGTTTCCCAAATGGCTGTTCCCAAGAGAAGTCTATCTAATATCTGAGTACTCATTTATCTAAATCCATTTATATGCATCTATGTTATATTTCTAGTTAATATATATGTATATTTTAAATAAAATAATTTTAGAAGTTATGAATGATGGAAAATTGAATTTGTGTACTGAGAATAACTTTCTATAGTAAGTATCACGTGGTAGAAGAAGCATCCTTCCGTACTGTTATATATTTACTAGCGCTATGCTTTTTTGGAAGACTTGCCCTTTAAATAAATGAGTGAGTTCAAAGCTTCAGAGAAAAAAAAATGCTCATAAAAAAAAAAAGATTGGAGATTCTGCTTCATTGCTGTGAGACAATGAATTCAGCTCAGTTTCAAACAGAAACAGACAAATGACTTACCATTTTGTAACTGAACCAATGAGCAATGTCTAAAGAAATAGACCCCAATCTTGTTAATCCCAGAAACAAACCTTAGTGATGGCAATTTTTCCCTTGGTTGCTATGGGAAGGAAGGGGGTAACAGTTGCAGACTGATGCAAGCACATCATCATTATTGTGTACTTTATGTCTATTATCATTGCACTGTAATATCTAATGACATAATTATACAACTACCTTAAAACTAAATCAGTAGTATCTCTGACTTGGTTTGCCTGCAATTAGATGGTCCCAAACACAGGTGAGGGGTACAGTTACACCCAAAATGTGATATGTGTTATCTGTGTAATTTTGTTTGTTGTCACTGTAAGAAAACCTGGTTCACAGAGGTAGGCTGCCATTTCATCTAGAACGTATGGAGATCTGAAGTTGTCACAGGAATATTTTTAAGTTATGGGCAATACAACGCAGCAGATCCTCTTCTGGTGTAGACAGTCAACTCACTTAGTTTATTTTCAAATGGATTTTAGATCCATTTCTTTCTGGGGGGCTCCTCTGGTTGGAGGTTAAGTTCACACTCACTTGCAAGCTGAGTCAGGTGATCATACGCCAGCTGGGAGAAAGAAGGCCCTGGAGCAGCCTCTTTCAAAACCTCCATTCATGTTTGAAACATGTCACCTTGATGTCCACCCTGATAACTGGAGTTTGGCTTTGAATGCAGCCAGTTTATCTGCTGCCTTGAACAGTGTTGTTGTTATGCTCTAAAGTTGGTTTTGTTAAGCTGGTTGAATCTGTTACATGAGTAAGCAAATTTGGTGATCCATTCTGTGCCACCGAAATGTGCTGCCAATGATGGCCTTTTTTTTTTTTAAAGAAATCTAATGTGAAAGTCTTACCAGTGACTGCCTTTGAGAAAGCCATCTCGCTTATTTATGTATGAAAAGACATGTGTGTGCTTTATGTCTATTTACAGGGTGCATGAAAAGATGTGAGTGAGATGCATGTAGTTTTAATCACATGCTGAAGACACTGCTGAGTTCACCTTGTTTGTCAAGCTAGCATTTCTCTATGTGCAACACAGGGCATAGTGTCAAATTCAGAAGTGACCTATTTGACCTTAGTAACGAAACCAGAAAGTCATCCAGTCCCAACAGGTCCTCTAACTGTACATTCACTGGCACAAAACCTGCAGTCCACTTTTCCTGATATGCAATCATTCAAAGACTTGAATAGTTCTAGTGCTGCAGTGTTGGTTGGAAGCAAAGGTTTACACAACATACTCTGGGCAATGCTTCTATAAAACATACCACAGAAAAATAAGCATTGTCGCCTTGTTGCCAATATTATAAGGCTCGACTACCCGGATGGTGCAATGCACTGAATCATTAACCCCCAAAAGTGTGCCTCAGTGTCCTCTGCTGTTTCATCAATCCATGTAGCTTTGGTGTTTTCCAGTATTAAAATGCATGCAGTCTCTCCTAACTCTCCATGAGGCACTTGCTTAGCAGCAGGCGGGTTTGACTTTTCACCAGTAATAAAGGGCTTCTCAGTGTTAGGAGTGCAGTCAGCCCCTGACAGTGATGCTTTCCGCGCAGACATATTTGATTATTCAGTAACTGCTTCTGCGCTTCATCTTCAGAGCTTTTTCTCTCTTTAGAAACAGGGCCCTCAGTTTCCATGTGAGGAAACTGTTTTGAAGGTTTCATGGCTTCCTTGAACAACTGGTTACCACAAGTTACACAGTACATCTTGGAGACCATGAATCACCTGTTGCGATGAACCTGTGATTTACATAGAACTCCTGGTGTTTTCTTTTTCACACAGCTTTCTTTTTGTTGGCAGTTTTAGAGCCTTCTGCTGCCTCTTCACTGGTCTTTCCCCATTTTCAAAGAAGCTCCTCCATAATATAGTTTTTTTAATTCATTTTGGCTAAGGTTAGTGTGTGGACTTACCAAAACTGGGCCTGAAAATTGAGCATCACCAGAAAGAAACTTGGATGGAAGTGAAGAATAAAATAATGTTAGAGACACAGGCAGATTAACACAAATGCTGGAATCTGACTTCAAGCCTCTTGCCAGATGCAGCTTGTCACTTGTCACTCCCTGACAGTGTTTTGATATGAGTCTACCAATAATCAATTTATTAAGGATTCTTTGCAATGAAATTTCTCTGGTAATATTAATGTATTTTTGCAGTTACTCCCCAACACTAGCTTCACCACCTCAGCTCCACTTAATTATTTTTCTTTTGTACTGGGAATTGAACGCAGGACCTTTTGCTTGTCAGGTAAGCACTGTACCGCTAAACAATATCCCTAGTGCTACTTTAGATCATCAGGCTTTGGTTAAAATTAAGGAGCATGTGACTTGGATTCCTCTATTGCACAGTCCACAGTAGAGTTTGTTCTCTTATGACCACTTAATCTCACTACGTATGAGACAAGAAGTGGTGCTCAGGCGGTGATGTGAGCCACGGAGTGTGCCTGTAACTACACAGAACGGTTGGCCTGGTCTCCCATTGCTCACCTCCTACTGTGCAGCCTGGTCCCTATCAGGTCAGGTTCCTATCACCTGTTAGTAATCAGGGGCTGGAAACTCCTGTTCTCAAGGGCAGAGAAGGGGAATTTATATGAAAAGATTAATAAAACAAGTAACATTAATAAATAGCTTGAGGATGAATATCCTAGAATTTATTGCTGTCACATTTCTTCTCAAAAAGATCTTCAAAGTATCTCAGTTGTAAAGTAAGAAGTTTTAATAAATATTTTTAACCTTAATCATGGTTAACATAATAAGATTTCTCAATTGATAAACTAAAAGAAGAGAAAACATATAAAAACAAAATTGATTTTATAATCATTAAAGGATTTAAATTTCTCAGTAATATTACTCCTAATATTATAAAAGGAAGAATGTTCTTCGTCTGTTCCACGATGATTTTGGCATCCTCTGTTGATTTTCCAAGACATCAGGTGGGCAATGACTTAGCAATGTTCTCCAGCTCTAACTCTGGGGGTGAATCTAATAACATGACCAAAAAAAAAGTTCTATGTGAAGCAAAAATGGCTCTAATATTTTTTTAAACCCCAATTAGGGACTCTGCTTCCAGACAAATTCAGTTTTATCTTCCTTCTCTCAGAAAGGTGGTCAAATGAGAAAAAATTAATCACAAAAAAAGCCAAGCAAAGAGCTAGATCTCGAGAAGTCAGGATAAGCACTCACTTGGCCACTCTGTATGTACTCACAGTGCATCTGAGACCTGTGGAGAGCTGAGAAGACACAGGCACACTCTCTTTCTCTAAGAGACAGACATATAGTAGTGAGAACACTTTTCAGACACCCAAAGCGGAGAGTACTCAGAAGAGACCATTGTTTAGCTCTCAGAAGGACTGCCCAGGCTTCAGATGGAGAAGTCAATAACTCCCACATGAGTTGCAGGATATTTATTCAGACATGGGAACAAAACATGGCCTTACTGGAGCTCTCGAGAGTGTAACAAAAGATGAAGAAAGTCTCTCAATAGGACTCAAAGTCAGTCTTATAAGGAAAGAATAATTTTGGATATGAAAGTGTTTATAGTCTAACTCAAAACTTATTGAGTCATAGAGAATAAAGTTTAATGTCAACTACTTACTGAAGATTTAATTATCTACAGCAACTAAAAGGTTTATAGACATGGACTCAAGGTTTCACTGATGTCATAGCCATTACACAGCATAACTACATATGAACCTGTCTGCAAAATACTGAGAATCTAAAAATACAGTCCATAACTAAGTAGATATAAATTTCTCGCTAAAACCTATGCTACATTACAAAAACCAAACAAACAAACAAAAGCCTGGGAGAAGAAAACTATAGGGCATGAAACTATTTCTGCCACACTAATTTATTTTAAAGATAACTGGAAACCAGGGGAGGCAGTGAGTATCAGCAGATAGCATGGCGACACATGTACGTAAGGTATACACTGCAGAATATTTTCCTTCTCAATCCTAGCAAATGTATGAAATGCATGAACCACTGAAATTATCTCCAAACACTGGGCAGCCTTAAAATAGAAACCACAATTTTTCAGCAGAAAACCACAATTTTTCAGTTATGAAATAGCCTATCAATATCCAGTTCTTGCTTCCTAAGAAAATTCTCCTTTTTTTTCTTTCTTTCTTAATACTGCAGAATGAAGCCAGGACCTTTGCACTGATGTATATGCTCAGCTGTGTTTTTTTTGAGGCAGTACTCCATAAGTCACCAAGCTGCCAATGTTGGGCTTGAATTTGTGATCCTCCTGCCTCAGCCTTTCCTAGTACTGGGATTACAGGCATGTGCCAGGATTCCTGGTTTCTCCTTCTTTTTAAGTAATAAAAAAAACCTCAAAATACACAATAGATCATCATTTCCACCCTGACATTTAATCTTAGCCAGCACAGAGGCAGCACATGGGGCTGCGAGAGGGCTGCGGTCCGGCATGATACAAAGTGCTGTCAGGGGAACACACAGCTTCGTGTCCTGCAGCAGCCAGCAGGGACAGAGAGCAAGGCCAATGGCCCCTGCAGGTGACTCTAGCGAGACTAAAGGAACTGCTGATTCAGCTGATTACTGTCGTTGATCTCCAGTGTGGATTCATAGGACAGAGAAGCAACAGGGGCAGGGAGAAAAGCACCTAGGAGAAGAGGGAAAGTTGAGCACTGGATTCCAGTGTTACGTTACTATCATTAGCTGAAACTAAGCAAAATGCAGGCCTCTCCGGGGTGTTAGTTAATCTTTTCCTGCCCTTTCCATATGAGCTCTGCCTGACTACCTGGCTAGGAGAAGGAGTCAGTGATGTCATGTACATAAAAAGCTGCTCACACCAGGAGAGGTGGGACACGTATGTAATCCCAGTACTCGGGAGGCTGAGGCAGGAGGAGGATTGTTCCAAGTGCGAGACCAGCCTGGGCTACAAAGCGAGCTCAAGGCCAACCTGAACTGCATAGCGAGACCTTGTCTCAAAATGACCACAAAAAACAAAACAAAAACTGCTTATAAGAAGGGACAGTCAGTGAGTAATGTGCCCATCACAGTGAGACACTGGCACGAACACAGATTATTTTTCATGGACATAAACTGGTACACACTTACGTTGCTCGTTGTGATAACTGGATACACGTAGGCTCTTCACGATGATTGAATAGCAGTTAATTGGTGCTTTCATCTGCTTAAAGCTTTATGGCTTCATAGCTGAGCATGTCACCTCTTGCTCCTAGTTCTTCACAGCATGTATGATACCTTTTCATCTTTTTAACCATACTCATCCCAGTGAACCACACTGTTGGAATCATTCTTTCCACTGGTTTTCCAGCCTCTCCCTCTCTGCTCCCTGCTTTGCCGTTTCTGAGGCCCACCAATCAGTGTTCTCCCTTTTATGAGATAAGCCTTTTTAGCTACCATACAGGAGTGTGGAAATATGGATTCACCTTTCTGAGCCTAGCTTATTTCCCTTAACATAATGTCCAGCATGGCTGTCAATAACAGGGGTCTGTTCTTTTCTAAGACCAAATCACACTAGTGAACAAATCCATGGAAATAATAACATGCTCCTGAACAACTGGTAGGACAGTCTCTTTCTCTGTGGTGAGCTGTTTTATAATTCAACCATACAAAGTTATCTAGTATTTAACAGTGAGTGCTTACCACGTGATAAGCTCAGTGATACTGGTTAGAATGATGGACAAGGAAATGAAGAGGAAAGGAAGGAAAGACATGGGAAGTCTTAATGTTTTAGCATGTCTGATACAATGTTTCTATTAAACATTGTTTAGGTTCTTGTTATAGTAGGCCATCGGTTCCATTGAGAATGCAGCAAAAATGGTGCCCCAGGTTTTGTATTTAGGGATAATCTGTCCCACCTTACACAGATTTTTGTACATCAAATGTAGCCAGTTGTCCTGATCTTCCTTGGCTAATGAGAGAAAATTGGACCCAAAATATATGCAGTCTCCCCTTTCTACATCTTCTTTAAGTCATAGTCAGTCCAATAAAAGAGTTTTAGGGGCTGCTGGGAAGCTGAGCAACCAGCCTGCCGCCCTGGTAAGTGGCCGTGGTCTGGCAAGCCGCTGTCACCCCAGGGCAAGAAACAGCAGCGTCTCCTGAGATCCACGCCGTGTAGGAACTTAGGGTTCTGGGAAGTCGAGAAACCAGCCTGCTGCTCCGGTAAGGGGCTGTGAGTTTACCAGCGTGCGGGCTTGGTATCATACATCTCATCCCCCACTTTTAGCATGTGGGAGCCAGATATCGGAGCATCGCTTGGGAAGTTGACCATATGTAATATAAGGGGGATTTCCCTTATAAATAAGGGGGATTTCCTTCTATAATCTCTTTGAAGGCAAATATTTTTATCTCCGTTTTGCTTCTTCCTGATTAATGGTATTGCTCTATTCAATATTCTGTTTTGATAAGTTCTATAATATGCTGTATTTCCTTTGATTTTGCTACACCTGACTGACAGAACAACTATTGTGAAGATAACAAGATATACTATGGTACCTATTACTGTTATCCCGGTAACCTGCTGTGAAGTTCTGTACCAATTTCACTACACTCTCTCTATTGGCTTTATTCCATCCTGTTCTGTTGTATTTTACTACCTTCAAATTAATTTTAAAAATTTTTTAAAAATTTAAAAAAGAAACACATTTAACTTGAAAGGAAATTTATAGACTAAAAATCAAAGGAGAGAAAACAATTGTTCCATACAATAGGAGATCAGAAAAAAAGCAAAGGTAACTTGCCCATAAGTGTGACTTAAGCCAATGGAAAAACTCCCTTAGCATCTTTACTACAAGTATTTACTTATTAGCAATGTTATCCTTAAAGTAGGTTGACAACATCATGTATGATATTGTAATCATTGATTTCATTGAACCCTAGAAACATTTAGCAGTATTTTAACCTCTGCACTATTTTACAATTGTTGCAATAGAATGAATCGATCTACTTGACCCCTCAAAGCTGTATATATTGTGTTCTTCTACCTTTAAGTTTGAATCTTGCAGAGCTGAATGTTCAATGAGTCAGTGTCCTTTAAGGATAACATTGCTAATAAGTAGAAAAAGAGCAAAGAATGCTCTCAACTGCTAGTTGAAATTACATTTTCAAGAAGGATAAGAATTTTAAACCAGATTTAATGCAAAAATGCTAAAGCTGGAGTAGTGTAACTTTGTTTCATATCAAAAAATTTGGTTAAAAGAGACCTAATTGGTTTTCATATCTTTTTAATCCCTTCTTGAATGTTTGCTTTGATTCTCTCAGTTCCTTCATGTAAATACTTGTAGTAAAGATGCTAAGGGAGTTTTTCCATTGGCTTAAGTCACACTTCGATTTATGTCTTCACTACTGTTCACTAAAAATAACAAACTGTCTGGGAAAGATGCTGCCTTCCTATAGTCCCAGCTGCGCTGAAAACTGAGGCAGGAGAATCACTTGTGCTCAGGAATTCAAGACCAACCTGGGCAACATCGTGAGATCCTGTCTCAAAAAACAAAAATCAAACAAACCCAAAATTGAAAGCCTTCCAGGCTATACAGGATAAATTCTATACAGAATAAATTCTAGACAGTTAAGATGTGCAAAGACTCTCCAAAGCACAGATTTTTGACTGTGCATAGGAGTCCTTATGCCAAAAACAGACACCAACAAAAACTCAAACAAACTGAAACCTGTTGATTAAATCAGGTGAGACCCCCAGGTGAAGTTTTACCATGCAATGGGGCCTGTGTGGTATTCTGCATAGTGTGAAGACTTGTAAATATTTAGCTCTTATAGCCAGCATCATGTTCATTTTCTTTATGATTCTGCTACCTCTTGTTATTTATCACAGCATCAGAAAGTTTCTTGCTCAGTACTGGTCTGTGTGGAGTAAGTGAATGAACATGGGTGCTCTGTTCTGCATTACTGCTGCTCTTCTGTTCCTCCCGCTTAGCGCGGCTTGAGAACACAGGAGCATTATGCAATCATGGTTAGCCACGAAACACAAGGCTCTTTTACTACCAGCTGTAAATTCTATCATACGGACTCACAGAATACTTGACAGTGCTTCAGTTCAGACTCAAAATTAATTGCAGGAAGTGGGCTCAACCACCAAATGCCATGTGTAAGTCATGATTGCTAGTGATAACACAGGTACCCTGTATGTCTCATACTAACCTCATTAATTTCTTAATGCTATCACAAGAAATTAACAGAAATCAGTTAATCTAAAATAGCAGACATTAACTCTGTAACTGTTCTGCCTCCAGCCAAATTCAGAAGTCACCAAGCTGAAACCATGTAGTAAGCAAGGTTGCATTTCCTCTAGACATGTTAGGGGAGAATGTGACCACTGGCTTCTCCAGTTTCTCAGGACTGCTGACATCCCTAGGCTTGTGGCCCCATCCTTCTCATTTTCAAGTCACTCTTTCCATCTTCATACCCTGTCTTTTAGCTTGTGTGTGTGTGTGTGTGTGTGTGTGTGTGTGTGAAATCTCTCTCTGCTTCTTTCTTATATGGACACTTGCATTGATATTCAACTGTTAACTAGATGACAGCATCTTTAATTTAAGCATTTATCATGTTTAAAATGATCAAGTAACTTGGACAGATTCCTAGAAATAGGGTCTGCTGTGTTAGGGTCATCTTCCAGTGTGCCAAAACCACCCATGAGTAGTTTTGATTTTGTGAACATGAAATCATTTTCACACTTAATAGGATTAAAGGAGAAGGGAAGCATGACACTGTTCACATGATCATTATGTCCTTTGAAACTTACAACAACTTGGAGGTAGGGGTTAATACTTATATTTAAATGGCATTTAAGTATCACAAATGTTAAGTGTCAGAGATGTTGTTTGAAGCTAGCAAGGTACATAAAACAGGTAGGTAGATCTTAGGGACTGCAGGAGTTCTTCCTTCTAGTGACATCTACTTTTTCCTTCCATGCATGGGCAGTTTCTATATGTGTGAGGGATCTAAATAGCTCATAATTATCTCAGCAACTGTTTTAGAATAATTCCAACACTGAATTTACTTACATCAGATATAAACCAGATATATATATGTGTGTGTGTGTATATATATATATTTATATTTAAAATCAATGTTGTACAGTTTCTAGTTTACCAACATAAATATAGAATGCATGATAAATTATTTTAAATATAAGTTTTTCTGATATCCTGTAATTATCTACAGTAGACTCATCAACAATATTTAGTAGGAGGCAACTTACTTTGACACTCAAATAAACTCCTTCAACAGCCAGAAAAGCTCTAGGCAAATGGAAAAACATCTTACAGCCACCTAGGTAACTTCTGAAGTACTAATGCTGTTTGCCTCAAATTAACAGAATTTAATACTTAGACATTATTAACACAGATAAAGAACTTATAGTTATTAAATCCAGAAGCTGAAATGTAAGGATCAAATAGGGGAGACGTCATTCACAGTAGATGTGATATTAAGTGGGTTTTACTTCAAAAATAGAGACTGAAAATGAGTAAATAAATGAATAAATTATATTTTGTGATTTCAAGAAGTGATAGCTACTATAATAAAGTATAAAACAAGGCATCAGCTATTTTGGTTGAATGTGCATTTTAGACACTATAGGGTCTTAAATTGAGGTCAATACATCTGTACTTGGGTGTAGCGCAGAAAGTTCCTCGTTTGCTCTTAAAGAAATCACCTCTTTTGGATATATTGGGTTCCCATCAAGGGTTAGCTGGTGTGTGCACATGCATGCGTGAGTGTGCGTGTGTGTATGTGTTTGTGTAGCAACAATTTTGCACGGCTTTTGGGTTTTTCACGTGTTATTTGGAGTTACTTCACTACGTGCTCATCAAGGAAGCAGTGCTCATTGCATTCTCTCAGCCTTGCTGCCGTGGATTCCCCCTGATGTCCCCTTTCGCACACCCCTGCAAGTTGGAACCTCTCATCCCTCGCCTGTGTGGTCTGTGATCTGAGAGACAACTACTTAAGATGCCACTGAGGCGAGAAACCTGTGTCCAGCTGGAACATGCAATTTAGGCAGGACCATTGGTTCCGGGAATAATGCTAGGTCCCAGACACACAGAAGAGAGTCATCTGAGCAGAGAAGCAACTGCATGGGAATAAAGAATCTCAGGACTGCAAGGAAACTGACCCTCTCATTTATTGCCAGGAACAGAGACGCAGACGACCATTACGTGGTGTACTACCACAAGAGCTACCCAGCAGCAGATTTACGAAGGCTTTGAATGTATAAAGTAATACACACCAAATAGGAGTGGAAGACTTTGATGTATTTGAACTGTGGTGGAGATGCAGACAGAGACATTGCCAATAAAACATGGCAATGCACGTACATCACCCTTGACCTGGAACCAGAAATGAGCACAATATTGCTCATATTCTGTGATATGTGGGTTATTGAGGAAATGAATAAGGATGTCAGTCGGACAGAAAAGTATTTCCTTATTTTTTTGGATGGATTTTTTTTTCTTTTTCACATGATATCTAGACACACTTCTCTAATGAACACTTCTTTCTTGTGGCAAATCTCTTTTTGCTGGAATAGAGTTAATCTCACCAAACATGAAGGCAGGAATGTGACTGAGACATGGTAGTCAAACTAACCATTCCTTTGGCTGTAGTGATGGCTTGAGCCTGTGGCCAGTTTAGGTTCTTCACCAGGAGTTTTCGCCTGGTGCCTTCTAAAAACATTTTCAAAGGGGCCTGATTCTAAGAGGGTAAATGTGGTGTAGGTAAGTGTTGGTAGTTTTGTCTGCAGTGTGGAGAATGAGATTTTGAGAGTCAGAATGAGTCTGCAGAGAAGTAAGAGACAGAGTTTCTCGCTACCTTTCTATTTTTATGTATTTTATTTGAGATGTCTTTGGTTAGCGCACTGTTTAGAACTATTTCTAGGCAAATATTTACCTCTACACAGCTTAGCTTATTAATGAATTAACTTTATCTCAAAAAATAATAGCATTAATTATGGTAACTTTCTTTGGATTTCCTTGGAACTTAGTATGTGCCAAATGGCTCACGTCCATATTTTTATGCACTAAATGAATAGCACTGTGAGGTTCATAAAACATATAACATGCTATTTTACAAAAAGACATGAGGACAAAACATCAAGCATTCACCCTTCCCCCATGAAGATCAGTAGATTTTCTTCTATTAGAGATCCAAAAATGGGTACTCAGATGCAGCTAGGGGTCTGGGAGAATAATTTCAATGAAATCGTATCTAATGTCCCACATAACACAATTGTCTAGACAATATTCTGCAGCAGGAAGTTATTTGGTGGGATTAGCTGTTAAGAACAGTAAATAACGTGGAATCTAAGATGGATTATAGACTCCCATTGGACAGTGCGCCTGGCTGACTTCTTAAAGGCTGAGTGCAAAGGCTATGCAGGTCCTTGTGCAGCGCAAAGTGCGCTGAAATAGCTGCATGTGACAGATGCACTTCTAAGATTCACTTTTCTGGATGTTACATTTTGCTGGATGGATCAGAACGGCTGCCCAGATACCTCACATGGCTGATACTTGTCACCTTGGTTCAGGAAATTCAAGCATGCACTTTCAAGTAAGCTGCTCTGAAATCTGATTCAGATTCCACACACCACTGTGTCCACTGCTTAGTCCACATCAAGAAGTAATAATCTCTTCATCTCCCATAAGTGTTTGGATTTATTCATTTTTTTAATGGTTGCTTTCCTCAGTACAAAGGAAAAGCCATAAATTTTAGTCTTTTCATCCCCTTTAAACCCCCCCCCCAGATGAAGCCTTCCATGGCGACCGGCTATTAGAAAGCTAAAATCTCCATTGTTACCTTTATGACATCGTATTTAAAATGCTTATTTCAGTTTCTTTTCCATTGTCCTTATTTTGTGCAACTTTAACAATTATCACCATGTCACTTATGGTAGAGAAGTCATCTGTTATATAATGTTACAGGCTACTCTGTACATTCCCATGGTCACATTTTTTTGAATACTTGAAATTTAATTGTACTAATGGTCTTTGTATAATCTAGATCAATCCTGGGACAACACTGGAAATTAATATGTTCATCACAAAATTGAATACATAGGACAATAAATTTTGTATGTGATTCTAAGTAAGCATTTGAATAATTCCATACTCAGAATTATACCTAAAAACTGTTCCTTTCTTAGTTATCTAAAAGATTGACTATGCTGTATTTGGGGACTTTAAGACACACCCAGATGATAGAAGGGTTTGAAGTATATCATTCCCAAAATCATGTCACTTATACCCTCAGAAGTTGGACCAACTTTCACCAAGAAATGTAATCATCCTGTATTGCAAACATGTGCCGATGAAGATAAAAATTTAATTAGAAGCAATTTGGAAATAGGGTCTTTGCACATACAATTAAGTTAAAACAAGGTCTCACTGGATCCGAGTGTGTCCTCAGTTTACCAAGGGGTATCTTCTTAAGAAGAATAGATGGCATGCAGAGACACAGACACACAGAGAAGGCCATGTAGAGATAGAAGTAGAGATTGTACCAATGAAACCCTAAGCAAAAGGATGTCATGGATTGCTGGGCGTTACTCAGTATTCCAACAGACAAATGCCACGTGGGTTTGGTGGCTGATAAATAACACACCACATGGCGGGCAGCTTCCAGATCTTGGCAAAGATAGCTCTCCCGGATGTTCTGAAGAGCGAGGAGGGTTGTCTCACAGAACCTTTGGAGGTACAGAGGCCAAGCTGACACTTCTATTATGAACTGTGGTCTTCAGACCTGTCCCCATGCAGCTGGTGTTTGGTCAGCCAGGTGTGAACACCCATAGAGCAGCCTGAGGTACATAGATAGGCTATAGCATGTGCACACTGGCTATACAAGTAATCCAGATCATCTGTTAATCAAAATGTTTTAAGATTACTTCAGAAATCTTAGGAGAGGAAAATCAGTAGTAACAAACTGAAAAAGTTGTAATAAAATAATTGAAAACATCACAAGCTCAGCTCAGCATAAGTTCCATACACGCTCTTACACCTATTTATCCCCGGGCAGGCAGGAGAATCCATTTTCAGAATGATGACCCCGAAGCCCTCTATCACATTATGAAATATCTCAACCTCTTCACTTCATTGTGTTCCTTGAGCCAGGAAGATGGAATAATTTAGAGAGATTTACAGCCCCAAGAATTGAACTATAATGGCTGTTCCTCTTAAAACTTACGAGAGTTTACTGTAAATCCGTGATTGTTGAGCTTTAATACTGTTTGTGTCAGTTATTGACTCCCTTGGAGATTCTAGACTCTTTTTGCTTTAAAAAAATACACATGCACATATGAATTTATACATATTACTTCAGTTTGGTCAGGACTTCCCTGATTATTAATCATAATATATAGCCTCTAAGCAATTCTATTGGAATACATATAAAATCAACTTTTATCTCTAAATTAGAAGGCAACAGCCAGTGTTTGTTTAATTCATTTAATTCATTGCTGCCAAAAATAGATTTCCATGCAGTCTTAATTTATTTTCAACATCACAAAATCCTGGCTATGCACTTTTCTTTGGAAAAATGCAAATTAGGCTTTATGATAGGCAGCTTTATAACTTTAAAGGGTCTGCATATACTTGACAAAATGATTCAGATGAAAGAAAACTGTACTCTCAAGATAAGGATGGCCAGGAAGCCAAGGACGCACCTGAGAAACACACACGCATGCTTTCCTCAGTTACCCCACAGCCTTCAGTGGTGCCTCTTGAATACCAACACTGGGTACTGTGCACTGTGACACTTTGGGAAGAAAACTGACCTTTAGTGCACATGGTGCCAATTTTTGATCATTGTTTCCACATGATGAAAAATTCTCTATTGCACTAAATGCATATTTCCAGTGAAAAATTCGAAAGCCAAAGCAAACTAATTCCCTTTTTCACCAAAGGTCGTCACAGCTGCAGGGCAGATGAAGTCAGGCTCTGCTAACCAGGCACAAGGTGGACGACATGGAGACAGTGTCATCGTGAGTGTGAAAGTCACAAGGATTCAGAGACACTAAACAGCCAAAGCCCCTCAGGCCCCATCAGTGACCTTAACCTTGCTTAATCTGCCAATACAAGCAACATTATTTTCTGTTATTTCTTAACAAGTGGTTACACAGTATTTCAAAAGTGGATGTAGCCTTAATTAATCAGAAGGAACTCATGAAAATGTACAGAACCGGGGACTTTCCGAAGGACGAAGGAACCGTATAACCACGATCAGTTAACTGCAACCCTGTTTGTCCTATCAAGGCCTGCCCATTCGCTCCTTGCTAGGCCTCCTGAGCCACAGTGGGGCTGGAGCCCAGTTTGCTGGAGTGAGCTCCTTTTAAACGCTATTGCACCACAGTTTAGCTTTCAAACAGGAATTGCACTGCAAAGATCACATCGATAGACAGAAATCACACAGGCAATGTAAAACAAACTTTGAAATATGGAAAAACTAACATCCTGTAAGTAAAAACAGTGGGTTTGAGGGAGAAATTAGGAAAAAGAAGACCAGTTATTATACAAATTATAACCATATCATTGTTGAAACAATAAGAAAGTTAATGAAAATGTGACCGACATTTAGTATTTTCAGGGTCTCAGCTTAACATCATGGTGGTCAGTCGTCACAGCCTTAAACTCAGGATCGGTGTTAGCCGAAGACCTGGAGGGAGGGGCTGGCCTCTGCTGCAGTACAGTAGCATCAAAGTGAAAATAGAACTCAGCTTTTCCGCAATCTCTGTTTCAGTGCAGGGAAAAGTCTTCACAGGATCCTCCGTGTATGCAGATGAGTCAGATGTTTTTGTGAGGTGAAAAGTCCAGGGTACCCAAGGGAGCCCTTCTAAGGATTTTGTCTTTTTGGAGATGTCTGGTGTTGAGAAAGATCCCTCTAAAATTTGAGGAAGATTTGATTGCTTCAAAATTTAACATATTGGGTAAAAACCTGAATGACGTACAAAATTTTCGTGACATCATTCTACCATGCATTTAGTGCTGACCTAGTGATTTGGTACAAAGAAATACACTATTCTATACAGATTTGAGGTCAAGCTCCATTTAAGAGAACCTAAACAGAAAGCTAGAGGCCAGGAACTGAAATTTGGAGATGCCTGGGTGTCACTGGGACTTCCATTAGCAGCAGCTTCTGACATAGAAGTTAAAACTTAAGACTTGTGACAATTTTGACACAGATGTAGGATAAATAAAGGTGCTTCCCATGCTCTAATCAGTCATGAATAAAATACTTCCTTTCTGTCCCCTTTGCCGTTCTATTTGTAAAAATAAACAAATAAAGCACTCATTGATTCTTTTCCTCTTACCTCCTCACTTTACTCTGGGTATTTGCCAGTGTTCCTTTCTGATTATGGTTTTGATTTCTGAAGGGCTGTACCAAACAGCCTTGCCTACCTCAGTGGAAGCTTGAAGTGAATTCTGTCCTGGATAACCTTTGCTTTAAAAGGATGTGATTTCTTCCTTCCAAAATAACTGTAAATATTCAACATTGAATCCTACACGCTAATGTAAAAACATCTTTTTCACATATTTAATTTTACAAATAAAAAAATACTAAATAATTAGTATTGAAGAATATTCTTTAGTCATTTTCCAGAATTCAGTTCTTATTTTGAGACTTTCCCAATATTCTCACTCAAAAGTTATCATTTGGAAGATGCCTAGCTTATCCCAGAACTCTGTGTTTACTTTACTATTCTCCTCCTCTCTTCATACTTTAATCAGTGTATCTGTTTGTTTTACTTATGCATGACTGGGTCTTTATAGCACTACCCATACAATACTACTGTGCAGAGCTCAGGTGAACTGTTTTCTTGAGCATGTCTCTCTCAGTCTCCACATACAGATCATTTGCTCAAATAAAAGTCTAAGTATCCTGGGAATTAATATCAAGGATTCAAACTGCAAACATTCAGAAGGATGGCACATGCCCACTCAGATTTCTTTTGGAAGTTCAATATTATTTTATCATCAATTTTTATCTCACAGTTTTGCAATATTATGAAAGCAAACAGTAATAAGTAATTTAAAACCTTGTGCTTAGCAAATATTCGCTCTGAAAAAGTTTTTGGAATTATTCTAGCCTTCCTTAGGTATCAAATTAGAATTTTATAGAAATGTTCACCCCTAGACAAAGAGAAATACTTTAGTCGTCATAGTAGCTTGACATGAAGAATTTGTAATTTTATGTTCAAAGGGTTTTGTATTAATTACCTTTCTCTCACTGCTGAGACCAGATACCCCACACACGAAGTCAATAGAGAAAAGGTTTATTTAGCTCACAGTTTGTGGAGGTTTCAGTCCATGATCAGCTGGCTCCAAGGCAGGGTGACACATGGCAGAGGCTACAGTTCATAGATGTCAGAGGGCCTCAAAAACAATGATGGACCTTAATCATGTCTTTCTGCCTTTTCTATACCCTGTCTAGGTGGTTGGGATTAGGCTAGTGCCCATCAAATCAGTGAGCTGATCAAACGTCTTAAATCCTAGTATCACAAATGCTAGAATCAGCCACCTCTGAAAAGCCTGCTCCTGCATGACTGCATGAGGCTTTGGGGGGATATCCACACACAAACCATAGCAAGCTTATTTCTCGATTGACTTCTAGATTGTTCAATCCTATATTTTTAAAAATGTGTCTTAGAGTAAAAGTCAACTAATATCTTTACACAGAAAAATTGACCTAATATTCTCATTATCCTACATGTGAGTTCATATTATCCCACATGTATCTTCAAGTCTGCATGCATATTGATGAAAGTTACCATGAAAGTAGTTACAACTTCTTTATATTCATATCAACTATAGTTGAGAGAATCATAAACAAGTTTTTCATTCTAGATTGGCTCCTTTTAGAACACAGCTAATTTCCAGCTGGCTTACTTTTGAGTTATTTAGATGTTATTTGGTAAACAAATAAATTTATGAAATAAAACCAAATTGAATATTGGCTATGGAAAATACAGATGGTAAAATGCTCTGAAGTTTGCTATATAATATAATATAATATAATATAATATAATATAATATAATATAATTTATTTATTCTTGAACGCTCTTTTTTGGAGGATGTCTTTTTGAGACAATGTTTTACTATGCAGTGCAGGTTGGCCTGGAACTCTCAGCACTCCTCCTGCCTCAGCCTCCCAACTGCTGGGGTTACAGGCCTGGGCCACCACACCCAGACTACTCTTCAGTGCTGTTAACCTTAAGTTTTCACTCTATTCGTCTTCAGGTGCAAATCAAGTCAGCATGTGATCAAGACCTCAGACATGTGACAAATTGATATTTGTGTTTTGTGCGTATTCTTTGGCTCACACAATGTCTTTCTAAAATATAACTCTTACCTCATTCTGAAGGTCTCGGATCATTTTGGTCTTTCTTTCCATTTCAGTTTTTAAAAAATTAATCTGAAAATGAAGAGAATGTTATGGAGATTTATCTATATTTATTTCCATGTCTTTCATACTTTTCATCATTTTGATATATTAAATGAATATCCTCTTACTATCAAATAATGTAAAAGAGCAAAGAATTAAATTTTTCATTAGCTAAAACTTTTTTTTTTTTTTTTTTGTATCAGGGATCAAACTCACAACCTCATGCTTGCCAGGCAGGAGCTGAAGCCACTGAGCTAAATCCTCAGCCCAAAATTTTCATTTTGTAAGTCAAACATATATTCACCAATAATGGAAAAAGATTCTTCCTTGAGTAATACCATGTCTTTATAATTGAGACATCATCCTTGCAATGATTTTAATTCTTTAACCTGGTTAAACCTCATTTTTTACAAAAAATTATTCTTTAAAAATAAAGAGAGATTTGAGGAAGGAGTGTACTCATAAAACTTTCTCCAGGTACTTTTGCCCTGCAGCCAGATTTGAAAGCAGTTGCATAGTACTATTCATCACCTCTAAATTTTGGAGCACTCAAGGCACAGTGCACAAAGGAACACTTGCCATTTTCTCTTGAGAATATTGTCAGGATCTGTAACATTAGGCCAGTTTTCCAAACTGTGTCCCATAGACATTGCCGCTTTACCTGCTCTCAATATCACAAAGCAAAGGCAGTCTGGTACAGTGGTTAGAATTTGAATAGACTACATATTCAGTATAGTTCATAAGTGTTCACTGTAATAAAAAAAACAATAGTGGATGGAACAATTAATTTCTCTATTTTTCAATTTTCTCAGAGTCATATTTTTAGAAGAAACAAGAGAATGCTGGTGAGATGAACCTTCTCAATATATTTGAGTCAATATGTTCTAAACACTACCCTTGGGACCCCACACATACAATTGTTATTGTTGTTATTCTGTGTATTAAATCCAGAGCCTCATGAGGGTAAACATGCAACTATTGAGCTAAACCTCCAGTCGAAATGGAGCATGAATGACACAAACTCACTTTCCTTTTAAAACGCCTCTGGATTTCACTGTGTGTTTTACCCTCACAGCACAAGTCAGCTCTACTCCTCATAATCCTAACTCTGAGTCGCTTGCTGTGTGAACGATTTCTTCACTGCAAAAAGTGCCTTGCGGTATGGGCTACTTTTGGGCTGATGGAGACATTGGACCAGAAATCGAGCTTAAGGAGAAGTATATAGGTCTCTTTAAAAATGTTATTTCTCTTCTTATCATTTTTTACATTAGGGAGACAATATGATATTTACAAATGTGAATTCGATTTATTTCACTTATGTGTATGGTCTCAAGCTGCCTCCATTTACCTATAAAACCTCAATATTATCCTTTTTATAGTTCAATACTATTCCATTGTATAAAAATACACTTTTTTTATGCCTAGATCTTGTAACCTAAACAACTACTTCTAAGATAGCAATATGCACTATATTAACCAGTACTGATTTCCTACTTGTTTTGAAATTCTATATCATTTCTATCCTACTTTCTATTTTGCTTTTTAAAATAAAATAGTAGAAAAAACATTTATTTCTGAAACACTTCAAGCACGAAGAAAATAATAATACAGTGTATAAAATGTTCTATGGCTCTGGCTAAGAGTAAATGCATATAGTCTTTGTGCAGTGTTTTCAATAATTCTCCATAAAGAATTTTTACATATGTTATGGTTGACACATTGTGTCCACTTAGCAGTTCAGAAGTTTAACTAAGAGACACGGCAGAGAGCCAGGATCCTTGCTGTAAGCACCCTCAGCCTGCAGAAGAGGAGGGCAGAGGCGGTGTGAGTGCTGCACCCACCCTCGGGAGTGGCCTGCTTACAGTATAAGGGAGGAGAAATTCTTGCTCTTTTGCTCTGGGTGCTCTTGCTGGCTGCTGCCTTGAAGTGTTGCCCTGTTGCCCTGCCTTGGAGCCAGCTGATTATGGACTGAAGCCCCCACCAAAAAAACCTTTCCTCCCTTCATTTGGGGTGTTGGGTGTTTTGCTTCAGCAACAATAGAAGAGTAACTAAGCAGCATACTATTAAAGATCCATCTACAGAGTTTCAGTGAATTCCTACACCCGACCTCTTCAAGAGCTGCGCAACCCTGGTCCCACCTGATGGGCCCGTCACAGCTGACACGTGACCTTGGCTTCCCGAAGCCAATCAAAACCCTTCCGACACCTGCTAACACCCTTCCTTCTGTGGCTGTTGTGGTTTCTGTGACCTTATCCTTCCTTCACATGGTACTGAAAACCTAAACCAAAGATCTGGGACCAAATGCCTATGAAACAGTACATGTGAGACAGGAGTAGCTCGAGCTGGAGATGACTTTACCTAATGTTCCGGCCATAATACTTTCCACAGTAAGTTTGAGCTAAGAGAATTCCCCATTAGGTAGAAAGTTCCAGTTAGATGATCAAACAAAGCTGTTATCCGGAAGGATATGGCACCATATAAAATGACATGTTTGTAAACTACCTACCTCCCAGTAGATAGATTTCACACTCCTTTCTACCAAAGCATTTTATTACCACTAGAATATTTGGTAAGTTCCAGATTTATTTTGAAGTCTTGAGTTAGTGGACACCACTTTAATTATATCAGTAAATTGCTCTCACATATTGGTACTATTCTGCAGAAGCTGGTCGTGTTTAACAAGTCACCACACTGAAAATATATTTCAGTGTCATCTTTGCAATTCTTTCAAAGTTAAAAACAAATTTAACAACTTGAGAATGTGAAAGATACATATTCAGAACCTATATTCAGAATATTAAAAAAGTATTAGCATTTTGATTCTACTGGTTTAGAATCCAAGAAAGTTTTATCATCCCTGGGGAAATAAGCATTCCTAGCAGATAGTCATGAAAGAATTCTTAGACATGGAAAATACCATGTATTTAACTTTCAATAAACGATGTGAGAACAGTAATTCTTTCTTTGTAATGAGAGTGCAAGCATTAGGTAACTTTTGCCTTCGACTAATTGTCTCACTTAGGACAAGTTAAGCCATAAAAATTAACAGGACTAGCTAAATGATCCAGTGATCATTAACATCAGTAATTATTCTGGTTGTACCTGAGCTCAGCTTCCCCACAGTCTGCTAGAGATTTTCCTGAGGCACATGGGTTTTAAAAACCTGTCACTCTACTATATGCTTAAAAATGAAAACAGTTGTTACCTTCATAAAGTGCATGTGGACACAGGTTTAGATAATGACAAATGCATGGGTTTTGTGGTGTAGTTATTCGGGACATTACCCTTATTCAGAAGTGTATCTTCTTCTGTAACTTTATAATTTAAAAGGAAAAATTACCTTGGTGCCTCATGGCATTTTACTTTGCATTTAACCAATTCTGATGGTTATTTGCCACATCTTTTACAGAAAATACTTTTTTTATCTTTCTGAGAATAGACATAGTAATTTGATATTTGAACAAGAATAGCATAAAAATCATCTGTAATTAAATCTAAAATACCACAACATTTGCAAAATGAAATCCAAAAATCTCTCCCCCTTTGACAGAGAAAAATTATAATTCCCTTTATCTTTTCTTTAAGTAAGTTTGCAGTACATAACGATTAGATTCATCCGGAAGAGTTAGTACATGTACAAAACATATCTTCATTCTGTTTCCTGTATAAAAATTCAATTAATATTATAGTCTTTTACCAGCGAAAATAATTAGTGAAAGATTTACAAAAATGAAAATAGTTAAGTAATTATTAATTGAGTCTTAGTTCACTCAGACTCTTCAAATCAAAAGAAAGATTACACATTATTATATTTGAGGTTTAACTCCTACTTTCAATCTACAAATTATTAATAAGAAATTCTTATGCTCCTAGGTGCTTCCAATTGCATATGAAAAAATATATGTATGCACATGTATGTGTGTGTTATGTATTTACAAATATAGGTCATTCTTTTGAAAGTAACAATATGCAGAGTACAAAAATCACTGTTAAATTCCTATTAACTAGTTTTGTAAACCTATACTGTTACTGTTTGAGTTTCTTGTTATTGTTGTTGTTTGTCTCTTTTGCTTTTTGTTTTTCTTTGTGTGTCTTTTTTCCTCTGAAATAAAATGTATATATATATATACATATATGTGTATATATATACACATATATGTATATATAAATGTGTATATACATATGTATATAGATGTATATATATGTATATATACATACATATGTGTATATACATATATACATATATACATACATATATATACATATGTATATAGGTCATTTCTGCTTTTTTTAAAAGTTGTTGTCATCTCTTTCTGGGCTGAGTTTTAGGATATGATTCTTTCAATTCAAATGTAAAACTCATTTTCCAAAATGAACATTATGATTCCTTTCATATGTAAATGTTTGTATTCATTAATCATAATGTATATTTTTAATACACTCATGAATTTATTTATTCAGGATATTTATATCTAAATTCTTCAGCTGAAATATCACTAGGAGTGTATTCAGGTCTTTCTTTACTTATTGATTCTGGAATCACAAATGCACACACATTAAAAGAAGAGTTTGCTATTTTCTGTTTTCTAGAAAAAAGTTGCATATGGTAAGAGTTAACTTGTATTTGAAAATAGATGAAAAGTCACTATTAACACTAACTCCATGCAAAGAATGTAAATATTGTGCATTGACACATGTACAATAGAAAAAGAATTAAAATGTAAATGCATAAAAGGAGGGTCAAGGAGAAGGAGGGAACAGGAAGGGTATGAAAACATACTGGACTATTCAAATGCTCTACTTTATGTTTGAGAAAATTTAGAATTTTATATTTAAAGGTTTGAGTTTTCAAATTTTTAAAGGACAGTTGCTCATCATATTCTTATTAGTTTCCATTACGAATGTGGCTGTTTTCTCTTCTGTATTAAACAAAGTATAAGTTGCATTTTCATACTTTTTTGAAGATGGTTTTATCATTAACTAAACTAAT
The DNA here is from genome assembly GCA_004027295.1 of Dolichotis patagonum. NCBI lineage: Eukaryota > Metazoa > Chordata > Mammalia > Rodentia > Caviidae > Dolichotis > Dolichotis patagonum. Next base: position 24,382 of record PVJX010011115.1, on the reverse strand, counting down.
CATTTTTTGCAAAAGCAAAATAAGACTTTTAAGGTTTTGTTTGTATGTTTTCTGTCTCTGTCTCTGTCTCTGTCTCTATCTCTGGCTCTGGCTCTCTCTCTCTCTCCTGCATCTTGGTTCTTCTGTTTCTTTATTTTGGAGCTGGAGAAAAAACCTATGGCCTTGCACAAGGCACACACACATTCTGGCACTCAGAACATCCCCGATTCCTGTCTATCCTTGTGACTTCTTACGGTCTCTAGTCTGTGCTTCATAAGTCTTTTTGCCTTTGATACTGAATTTTCTATTTTTTGTTTTAATAAACTTGTTCAATTGTATTTTTTCTTCCAATTTTTCTTAAAACAGTAAGTTCCTCACTGTGTATGACTATGGCATAATGAAAATTATTTTCATTATTAATTGGTCCTAAATATGTCTTAATGCTGTAACTATTTCTTATTAATCCACAAGTTATTTGAAAATATGTTGCATATTTTTCATAATTAAGAATTACTTCACATTACAAAATTACTAATTTTTTACAATAATAGTGAATTAATTGTTACATATTCTATTAATATTATACTATTGGTATTCCTGTATTTATCAAACCTTCAGTAGATATAAGTCCATTCTGTATTTCTATAATATTAATGCATATAACCTCTGTGTTTTCAATAAATATGCAAACATTACTGAAGATTCATTATGTAGATGTGAAAGCGTGAAACCCTCAATCATATTTTCAAAATATTAAGAGCATGTGCTCATGTATTCATTATTAATGGGCTGATAGATGAGGTACCCGCTTACTTATGTGAAGACATGCGTAAGTTTACTTTTTCTTTCTTAAAATTTTGTTAATACAGGACCTGCCCCAATCTATCAAAATGAGTCCATGTCATATTAAAAGAGAAAATAAATGATTATCTCTAAGCAAAAAAATAATTGCTAATATATAAAGTCTTCCATTTTTATAACAATGTTCCTCACATTCTTTTAGTATGTGAGTAATGACTATTGTTATCAATTCATTTTCTTATGATGTAAATTTGCAAATACATCCTTATATTGCTGACTTTTAAATATGCTATATTTTTAAATTTAATATGCTTGTGTACTTAATACTATTCTGTTAGTTTTAAATATCCTTTCTTTTTCTTTTTCCTTTTTGTAGGGAGTGTTCATTAAGGATTGGAGCCAGATGCCATCATAGCCAGTTACACTCCAATTTCTTTCATAATCCTTTTTGTTTCACATTATTTTGTTTCAGATGTAGAGTTACTAAGCCCTTAACTTGTCCAGGCTGTGGTCAAGTGTGTGGTCATCCTGACTCAGCCTCGCAGACTGAGGCAACCAGAGCTGCCCCTTTTTGCGCAGTAGCCAGCTTAGGAAATGCTCTCTGAAGTTGGTTACTTGGAATATTTTAGTGTCTACTATGAACTATTACTCTAAATACCTCTGAGTTTGTCATCAGATGAAGGAACATCTAAAGTGGAGTGAGGTAAAGCTGGTATTACTTCACGTCAATTATCTATACCTAGATTTCCATTTCTAATTAAATGACTGCAGATTCTATGTAGATTCTGTTTTTACATTTTATATATCCAGTAAATAGATATAATATATTCCAAAATATAAACTACTTTTAATCCATATGTACATATATACAAACATATATTTGCATATACTTATCTAATTAGATAAATATATATATAGATTAATGATTCTTAAATTACTTAAAAAATTGATGGGAGAAAATGGAATTACTAGTGTGATGTTAAGAAAATGCAACTCATAGATGGAAACTTAATTAGTAGTTATTTATAATATGAAAGTGAAACAGCACTGTCATGATTATTGATCATTTAGTCTTATATTTCATTCCCATACGCGCAGCACCTGGAACTCTGGAAATCTAAGTTGAATCTCAGATAATTTGATATCATCTTTTAAGAACAGCTTTTGGAAATCCACGAAGTAGTTTCCAGAAATCACTTAACGATATGACTTTGCATAGTGATGTCTGGAGAGTCAAAAAATTAGAAAAGTCTAGAAATGAACAATAGATATCATTTTAATCTCCTTTTTCAGATACTCATTCTTATCCTTGAAAACTCTTACTGTGATGTTAACAGAGAGTAGAGGATTTTAATGGTTATAAAAAATAGCAATCATGATGATGATGATATATAATTTTGAGAAATAAAGTGATACACTTGTATTCACTCAGCTAAGAAGCACTACATATGAAATGGCAGTGACAAGCCAGAGAAAAGTGGAATAATGTTACCTCAATTCCTATTTCCTTCTAACACCAGATATAATTTGAGGAAAATTACTTTTGCTGTTTTAGTGAGATTCAACTCCCTAAAATGGATAACTAAGGAAAACTGCAAAATATAAAGAACTTTATCAAATTCACAGACCAAATTTTCCATGAGGAATTTTAATGCAGGACCTCTTATTCTGAAATGCATGCTAAACTGAGCTGCTATAGGAAGTTTTCAGTTGAATAGAATACTTAGTGGGGTGGGGCAGAAATCTTCCAATCTCTTCACTGAAGCCTAACTATTCACTGCAAGCATGCTAAGAAGAAGGAAACAGTAGCTAATGCATCTTGCCTCCTTCCTCTTCCCAAATGAGCATTCTGTGCCGGTGATAATTTTCACAATTGGGCATTTAACTAACATTTTTGACTTGTGCTCTTCAAAAGTTGAAATTCCTTTTGGATCTTAGTTCATGTTATGTACTGGCACAAGCATGAGTTTGGGCTTGGTTCCTCCACCTACCAGTAATGTGAACTTAAGCTGGAAATGTTCCTTCTCTGAATTATTATTTTTTGGTAACAAAACAGTAAGATAACATGTTCAGCTATGAAGATCTGAGAAAACAATATATAAAGAACTCATATTTGCTCTTTCTACCAGCATAGCCAACACATTAGAGCTGGATCCAATAAAAACCAAACTGAAGGCGATTAGTCGGGACCTCCACACTGATTTCCATGGCAGCTGCACTGATTTGCATTCCCAACAAAAGTGCATAAAGGTTCTTTTTCCTCCACATCCTTGTGATTTAAAAACCACAGTAAGTTTGAGCAAGCAGAATGCTGGTTTCCCAAGCCCAGAGCAAAGGGACAAAGAAAAACACACTTACAGTTGCCTGATGTTTCTCTGCTTTCTCGGATGTCTCTTTAAGCTGGTTTTGCAAGGACTCCTGGAGAGACTTCATTTCTTCTCTAGTTTAGTACAGAACAAAGAGCAAAGGGGAGATTAAACATCATGCTATGATTCTCTGTGTGTATCATTATCTACCCACACTTAGGAAATAGATAACCAGAATTTTATAGAACAACAGTTATGCAAACAAATTATATCTAGATACTCCAGTAATAAAGGACCACATCACCCAGGCAAAAACTAAATGCAAGCTTTATTTAAAAGAAATTGCTCTGCTCTTATTCTTTGTAAGAATCCCACTGTGTGAGTCATCTCGAGCCACATAATGTGTTAAATCAAATCAGTTTATTAATTTGGGCTGAAAAGCTAATTTGGCAGGTAGCATGCCACGTGTGGACACGCTGGTTAGGAAAAGTCACAACAGGCTGGATGATAGGACAAAATCGCCGTTCCCTTCGGGTGTTCCTAATTGATTAATTCTGTAGCACTGTGTCCTAGACATCCAAGGCCCAAGCATTTTTATAACAGCAAGGGAAAAGAGACTTATTTATAACTTGAAGCCCTCCTCTTTTAATGGGGATAATAAAGGAAACACTGCCACCCATATATACGCATTGTGGCTCATTCTCACTAACATATAAGAACTCTGTCTCCTTGGTTAAAAATGGAAATATTTTCTTAAAGTGTTTAGCCTCTTTTTTTATTTTTTTATTTTAAAGAGAATAAAACAAAAGACAACAGAACAAACTAAATCAGAACAGAACAATGCAAGCAACACAGCACTTCACAACAAGACAACAGGGCATCAACAGTAGCTATCATAATGTCTCTTTTCTTTGAAATAGCTGAGCATACCTTCACACACAATAATATCCAACATAACAAGATAGTATAAAACCAATCAAAAGAATGAAAGCTTTATAGCACTTCAAAACCAAATAACAGGAAATGAACAATGGCTACTATAATATCTCATTTTCCTTAGAAAACTTGTGTATACCATCACAGATAATAAATCAAATAAACCTCAACAGGATAGAAACAATCAAAACAGAAGAACAAAAGCATGGTATGACTTCAACATAAGATGATAGTAAATCAGCAATGGTTACCATAATGTCTTATTTTCTTGAAAATAGCTGTTCATACCATCACACATAATAAAATCAAACAAAACAGTATGAAACCAATCAAACAAATGTATTAAAGCATTATAAGACTTCAAAGCAATATAATAGGAAACCACAATTACAATAATATATTCCATTATATTCAAAATAGCTGCCTCTACCATCTGACAGCATAGAATCTAACAAAACAAGACAGAACAAAGTCAAACCTAACAAAATTGTGTAAACAATGCAAGAGTTCAAGACAAGACAATAAGAAACTGACAGTAGTTTCCACCTTTCCCTCCCAAGTATTTCCCCCTCTTTTCTCTTACATTAACTATTTTGCTTTTGGATCTCATTAACTCCTTCTGTTTCTTATGCTAGGGTGCATGTGTATGAGTTTGAGTTATTTCGCCCATGAACATGATCTCCAGTTACATCCATTTACCTACAAGAGCCTTGAGATTATTCTACTTTCTAGCTGGGTAGCTTTTCACTGCATGAAAATGCAGTATCTTTCTTATCCATTCTGCAGTTAATGGGCAAGTTACTCTTGTTGCTTTTTTTTTTTTAATCTCCTGTCACATGGAGCAATTGTTTTCTCTCCTTTGATTTTCAGTCTATGCGTTTCCTTTCCAGTTAAATGTGTTTCTTGTATACAGTGTATCGATGGATCTTGTTTCTTGATCCACTCTCCCTGTGCTTCTTTTTATTGCTGAACTGATGCCATCTACAATAATGGTTACAACCAGCATATACTGGCTCATCTTTGCCATACCATGCTCTTGTTGTTGGCCTTCCACTTTTCCCCTTCATTCATTGCCTGTCTTGTTTGGTGATCCTCCTCTGCTGCTGTTCCTGGAACCATGGTCATCTTTATCTCTCTAGAATATCCTTTAACACTCTCTGTACAGTTGGCTTGGTAGTCATGAATTCTTTCAGTTGTTCTTTATCTTGGAAGTATATTATTTTTCCATCAATTTTGAAAGATAATTTTGCTGGGTACATCAACCATGGTTGGAAGTTGTTTGAAACACTTCACTACAAATTCTTGACTTGTTGGTTTGTGTTGATAAGTCTGCTGTGATTCTGATTGGCTTTCCTTTATAGGTGATCTGTCTCTTTTCTCTAACAGCTTTTAATATTCTGTTCCTGTGCTGAATTTCTGAGATCTTGATTATTATATGTTTGGGTGTAGATTTACTTTGGTTATGGCTAGCTGGAGTCACTTATTTTCATGCTAGATCCATTTCCCATGTTTGAGAGTTTTATTCTATTACTTCTGTGAATATCCTTTTACTTTCATTTGTGTTGAACCTTGCTTCTTCACCTACACCTATCATGCTTAAGTTATGCTTCTTTGCATCATCTTGTTGCCGTTGAATTGTTATTTCTTGGTTCTGTGTTACTTTTAAGAGATCTTTCCTTTCACAATCACTAGCTACAATCCTATCTCCAAGGTTTGAAAATCTATCTTCAGTCTCTTTCAAGTGGTTTTGCCAGCTTTCAATCAAATTTTTAATTTCCTGCATCTCTCTTTGAATCTGTTTCATGCACTGTAATTCCTTTCTACATTCATTCAAGGTTTCCATCATTTTCCTATGCTCCTCTTTTTGTCTATGTCTTCTTTAGACCTGCTGAACAATTCTTTCACTATGTTTGTGACTTTTTCCTTTACCTGAGACATTATTTCTGATTTGACTGCTTTTACAATCTCATGAAGTTGTTTCCTTACTTTAGCTGCTATCCTCTGAGAGATTTCAGGTGTGTGACTTCCATTTTCTTTCATGACTATATCTCCTAGACTTAATTCTGTGTGGGCTGGAGGTCTGAGTTTGCGTTTTGCTCCTTCGTCTTGACATTCTCCTGGGTTCCTCCCAAGAAACTGATTGTTGGGCCCCGGGCACTTCCCACATTGGCTGACCGTAGGCAGGCAACTGTGTTCCTCTAACTCTAGATTTACAGGGGGGTTACAGGGTGTGGAGCAGGCTTCTCCAGACCTGTGCAGCTACACTGGAGCTTCGCTGATGATCAAGGGTGCATGTAGGTGGGGCTGCTTCTCTCAGCCTGAATGTCTACACTGGGGCTCTCATGATGGCTGCAGACACACAGGAGTGTGTTTGTCTGATTCTGCTAGTGGGTGATGGCTTCCTGAAGGAAACAAGGGCCTCCAGTGGTGGCCTACAGATGCCCGGAGCTTACCTGGCTGGGTCCCTGCTCCTGCTGGCTGCCTACAGGAAGCAGCCTTTTGGTAGCAGCTCCCTGAAGGTGAAGGAGGATCTTCTGGCTCTCTCTGCCTGTGCCGGTGCGTGTGGAAACGGGCCTTCTGGTGGCAGCACCAGGCAGGCAGAGGCAGATCTTCTTTTGGCCCTGTGTTAAGTTTTTAACCTCTTAAGGATTCATAACTTATTCCTTTAAGACTAATAACATTAGCTGCCTGTACTTTATTTTACCACCAAAGCTATCACTTGAAAAAGGGTAGCTATTTTTTTAAAAAGTCTAGTGCATGTGTATATACATGTATGAACAAATCCTGGCTAGCAGCACTCCCACAAAAAAAAAAAAGCAGAAACCTGCTCTGGTCCTACAGTGCCCAAAGCAGTGCCCAAAGCATAACATTCTCAACCAGGTGACAGGAAATGAATCCTGATAAACTGAGTTGGTGGGAAATCCTCCCAGACTCAATTGGCTCACCTGTAAAATGAGTAAAATGATAGAACTAACAAGGAGGCTTGTGGCTGGGTTTATAGGACGTGTAAGTAAAATCGTCAGTATGATGCCCAGAAAGAATCACTCAACAAATCTTAGATCATTGGTGTAACATCAACAGCCTTGTAGGCGGGCCATCAAGGCCCATATTAACACAAGCTGCTCTTCTGTCCTGGGGCCCCAGATTTTCTACTCCAGGAATTTTTATGCCTCACCCAAAATTTCCAGAATTTGACAGAGCCTAAATGCTGGTAGAAATCAACTTGAACTTTGGCAAAGCAAAATGTACTTAGCAAGAGTGATAACACAATTACAGTCAATTTGATTCCTGGATGAATTAGGCTGTACTGATGATGCATTTGCTGCACTTCGGATTATAGTGCATGTTACACTTCAGCAGCCCTTACTATCTCAAATCAGCATGTCACACTTGTTCAACGTATGGACATTTAAGTCTGTAATTCCATTAGTAATTGTGATTCTTTTCATAAAGAGCATCCGTGGCACAATATAACATGCCACAGAATAAATCTCTATGTATCTTGTAGTCTTATCATATGCAAGTCATTATGGTAAGCCTCGAATCAAAATACGACAACACCTTATGACAGAAAATTGATGAATAGAGAGGCAGGGCAATTGTACAGAAAGTTATTGTACTGCTTACACTGAGAGAGAAAGAGGAAGGAAAATTGAAAGGAAAGAAGGTAGGGAGGGAGAAGGGAAGGACTGATGTGAGTGTTAAACTAAATACTCAAATCTTTAACAAGTGAAATGAAATTGAACTGCATTTTCAACCAAAAATGTTATAGTAATATAGTAATAATTGTTTCAAATTTCAGATTTTGGAATTAATTAATTTACAATAGTTGGTATTATACCATAATCTTCATATTGAGTTATTTTTCCAGCCCATTTTTTAATATTTTCATTTTGATTTAGTCTTGTTAAATTGCCCATACTAGTATCAAGTTTCTGATCTTCTTGTCTCAGGCTCTCAGATATGTGGAATTATAGGCTTACATCACCCTTCTGGGCTCTGTTTTGTTATAAATTATGTGTATGAAACATTTAATAAACAGTTAAGTTGTAAAATATATTCATTATAAAAGAATTCCTTATATTAACATTTATGCATAATAATAAAATGGAAGATGAAAAGTAAAATCTGTTACGTAAAACTGAAGAAGTGGAACATTCTGCACATTGTATAGCCAGTGAATTTTGTCAAGGAGAATGGAAAAGTGCATATTTCATTGTTTAATTCTCTCCATTTTTTCCTGCCTTCTTTTCACATCTCTTCAGATGCTCACTGCTCTCAGGCTTTATGTGGACCAAAATTTCATCTCACAGAGCTGCAAACAAGCAAGCTGCCCCAAGCACGATGATTGCAGATCTGCTCTGCAGGACTTCGTGACTGTTCATCCTGAGGTATGAACTTTATGGTGGTAAGACACATCTAAAAGACTAGTAAAGCTCACTTGATCTGCATGGACACGGAGGTGTGACTTTAGTACTTATGACTGGTTCCCTAGCCTTTCCTCTCAAGCACTATTTCCTGCTCTGTTTCCTGACTGCCAAGCCCTTCCACCATGATATTTTTCCCTCGGAGACAACTGACCCTTTCTGAACTCTCTGAAACTTTGGTCAAATTTATCGCGCTTCCTTTGATTTGTGGTGTCAGGCAGTTTGCTCCCAGCAACAGCAAAACTGAGTAATACAGAAAACCTGTAACAGAGAAATGGAATCATTGTTCTGACTACCCCTAACAAACTGGTCCAGAATCCTTTGCAACTGGTTTATGGAAGGAGCTTGGGAAGATTGTGCGATGTGGGCTGAGAAATCCAAGAATTCTATCAAAAGGTTAATGAGAGATTCTGGTGGGAGTTGAGATCATTGTCATGCTTTATATTGAGATGCTTCCAAACACCTCATGTGCTCACTGGTAAATGTTTTGAAGCTGACTGAATCATGTATCCACTACAGACAAATGTGATCCTGAGGGGTGGGGATTGGTTGCAAGAGGTGAATCTCTGAGGGCCAGATCCCTCTCCTGGGGTCCTCCCTGTGCTCTACTTCCTAAGTGCTATCACGTGAGTAGATTTCCTCCATCTAAACACTGCCACCATAGTTTCTTTACTGGTGCTTACCAGAGATGGAGTGAAATTTCTAAAAATGGGAGACAAAATACACATCTCCTCTTTTAAATTTTGATGGTCCAATATTGGTCCCAGTGCTGAAAAAGGAACTAAAATGAGGAGGATGTGGAAAGAAAGCAGACAATAATGGCCAAGAGCCACAGGGTTCACTTGGAGCCAAGGACTCCACTGGCAGATGGACTGGAGGGCATTTGTGTTAAACTCTGGAAGGAAACATTTCCACGTTTTCCTCGTGTCTCAAGACTTTGCAGAAGACTTATATTAATTGATCTGGCTGAGAAACTCCTAAGGCAGTGCAACTTCCAGGCTGTGGCTCTGGTCCTACTGGCTGCTTCTAGACAGAATTATAGTGAGAACTGTGCGCAAACACCAGAGCAGAGAATTTTGAAAAACTAAGAATTGGCGCCAAACAAACCACGTATAAGGCTATGGTAAAGTGAAGAGTTTATTACCTTTAAAGATAAGTGAAGTACTTTGAATTGGGACAAGGGGATCGTCCCTTGAGGGCATCACAAAAATAGGCAAGAACCTACTGATTGCAAGTTTAAGGGTGAAAAACTGTACACATTTAAATGGAGAATGGAGCAACTGGGATTCCTGCTGGAGAAGAGACTATACAAAATACATTCTCCAATATTTGTCTCATCATGTTTGGGCATCTAGGCACTCAGGGGCTGCTGTAACCACAGCCCAAAGATGCCTGGCTGTTGGCAGAGCTGGAGGCAGACTTTGGTGTCCCTCAAGTGATACTGAGTATACGAACATGAAAAGTAAAAAACGTTTGGAATGTAGGAAGTTTCTATTCAGATTTCAAAGAAAAATATTGGAGGTTGGTTCAAGAGTCCCCAAAAGAGTAAAACTGAAACTATGAGAATGAACATGAAGGTGAGTTAGAGTTCCTGAAAGTCGGCAATGCCAGGAACACAGACTATCTGCCAAGGAGAGGTATACACTGTGACTAGGGACAACCCCAAAGAAAGGCTGTGTGAGTTACAGCCAGCCAGACAGTGGTGTGGGGTCCTCAGCCCATAGGTGTCACAGGGCACCACCATCTACCCATGAAGCCGGACATGAAATAATGCAATCTCATTTTACCTTGTTTGCTTTCATTCTTGTTTTGACCCAATGCTTTTGCATTTGCATATGGCTCCCTTTTGGGACGGCATATTAACCCTATCCATCGCATTCTGAGATTAAATGACCTGTGGTTTGAATATTACTGAAGTTCATGGCTATGAGTTTGCTTTGAATCTCAATGGAACCTTTGACTTGCACTTTTGAGAAATACCAGAACTGCTGAGGCCCTGGGGAAGAGATTCTTTGCATTTTGGTTATACACCAGGTAGTTACATTAAGCAGAATTATTATATTATTATTATATTTACTTATTAAGTTTGGATATGTACAAGTGTCAAGTTGGGTAGGGGTGGATTGTGACCATTTATTATCATATTTCAACTTGACTGGATGAAGAAAAAGATGAGAGATTGCTGAAACACAGCTCTATGTGCATCTGTGAGGCTCTTGGAAGTGAGATCTTGGGTACTATTTGTTTCCTACTCCTTTTTTCTTGGACTGTTCTCTTTCTCTGTTTCTCAGCCACTCTGAACCAAGCAGCTTTGTTAGGCCAGCTTTTTTGTCACCAGGTTACTGTCCTGGTGCCAACCAACCATGAACTGGACTCTCTGAAACCAAAAGCCAGATAAACCTCTCTTCCTTTAAATTATGGTGCCAGGTAGTTTGGTCCCAGTAATAAGAGAGCTGAGTAATATTACTTCATACCACACATGGGATTTGGCTGAATTAAAACCCTAATTCTGAGGATTTGATAGGTCCAGGGACTACTGTGAGACATCATTCAATTATTGATGTTTTAGAGTATGTATGTACTTAGAGTATGTATGTACTTAGAGCATAGTATGTAAATGTTACATGGCAGTAGTTTCATAGTTCTCTCCCAAGTTATAAATATAAAAATATATTCTCACAAATTATTCTATGGGGGAGTATCTAAAATAATTATGAAATTTAATTTCCATACCTCGAGGTGTAGAGAACTTGCCCTTACCGTTGTCATTTTTTTTAGCTTTCTAGAATGCTACTGCAAATTCTTTTAGGATACTTAATTTAAAATTGCTTCCCATTAATAAACCCCTCAGTAATGTAGAAAATGATATTTTCTATTTCTTTTTTTCAGATTAAATATTTTTGTAAAGGACAGGATGATTATTAAGAGTTTGATGTAGAGCCAAAGGCCTCTTTGACACATTATACTCCTTGAGATAATAATTCTAAATTTCTAAATAATTAATATTTTTGATATCCAGAAATGATTTTAACTCATCTTTGCATAAAACTACTATTTCAACTGTTTATCAATACCTCTAAATTTGGAAATAGAGACTCACTGTCCTTCAAAGTCATGTAACACTGACTTTATATTTCAGTTTTCAATAAACAGGAAGAAGTATCATATCACATACTATACAACTTTGAGAAGTTATATGTTGTTGGAATTGACTGAGATTTTGGGTTGACCTTAGCTGCATGTGCAAAATATGTACGCATTTTAAACAAGCTTTCTAAATTGAATAAAACTTTGAAATTACAGTACCAGACTATCTTCTACACCTTGTCCTTTCACTAAAAGACTGGCTTCCTTAGTTGGTATTTTGCACATGATATCAGGATGTAGACAGGCAAAAAATATCGAATGTAACTTCATATTTTTCCTGATTTGTCTGAATATTTTGTATGCTCTAAAACTAGACATAGATATTTTAAGAAATCTTCAGCAAACTTGTTGAGCAGATTCCTTGTTCCCATCATGTATCACCTTATCTCCTCACCTGTGCCCCTCCTAGGAAGAGGAAAAGCTGCATTTATTTTTTGTTTTCCTTCAGTGGTCTTCACTGTTGAGGTTTCACTGTCTTTATCTGCAAACTGTTCTTTTTCACTCTGTCTGTATCTCTTTGTTTCAACCAAAGCAGCTTTCACGGACAAGTTCTTTAATTATATTGACTCCTACTGAGATACCTAAAATGAGTGCTGTGCTGTTCGTCACTGAATCTGCTCTGGAAAAGCTGTTTTTATCTTTGGTCCCAGTCCACATGGAGCTTTATTGTCTAATCTTCCCCAAATAACTGTCTTCTTCAGTCAGCACAACCTTCTTACAGGTACTGCATATGCATTGTTCACAGGTTATTTCTACTCATTTTCATTAATTCTCCTTGTCTACAGTGAAATTCTGTACAAAAAGTAATTATGCATCATGCCTCTTGGTCTTCCGAGCAGTTACATCTTCTTTTCATCACTTCCATTTTTTCAAGACATAGAATTTTCCAACATGTTGCACAATAGATTGTTCAAGCTCCTTCCATCTGCTTGAAAGCTCACACACTTTGAGCAACCTATCCCAGCCTCTTCTTCAACCATGCCAGTCCTGGTAGCCACGACCGAACTCTCCCCTCTTACAAGGTCAGCGTCTTTAGATTCCACACAGGGGAACCGAATCAAGTGAGAATTTGCTTTCTGTGTGTGGCTTATTTCCTGTAACAGTGTTCAATAGGCCCATCCGCGTTGTTGCAATGCCTAGGATTTGCTTGACCTTACAAGTGAATTGAAAGCCAAAATTTATATTCAAAACAATGTTTATAATTGTCCATCCTGAACTCCATTAGTCACAAATATTTGGATGATACTGAGAATAGGTGCTTTAAGAAGTGATATATTTCAAGCTAATAAAGCCCTTTAAAATAAAATACTTCTGGAACCATGCGCAGATCAATAATTTATTCAGGCTCTGTTTAATCCTGTTCAGAAAATAATAAAGTGTCACTATAAGTAACTAAGAGTCAATCCTTGATACTAGGTTTGACGTTTTAAAAGATGTCATTGGCATACTGTAAATGAATGTCAATTATAGGTTTCAGGTTCAGAGGGCCAGATCCCTGGATGAGGCCCAGACTGATAAAAACAATTAATACTTGACTCCATGGAGCAATTTGTGCATACGGTTTTTCACAGTTTGCTGCTTTATGATCAGTGAGCCAATGTGGAAGATGTAATTATTGAGTATGAGAGCAATTCAAATCCAAATTAACACCAGTCTCAGAAACTCAAACACTTTGATAAAAACTGTTTGATCTATAAAATGACAATTAATATCTCCTTTTGCAAAGTAGATTTAAGGATGACATTTTTTAAAAATTACAAATAATATAGATGGGTTTCTGGCAAGTATTAGCTGATTTCTAGATTGCAATACCTTTTTAACAAATTTGCTTTGAAAAATAATTTTAAAATCCTATAGCATTAAAATGCATACGTAAACATGGGTGATAGCTTAATAATTTTAGTTGCATTCTTAATAAGATTAGCACCTTCTTTAATACTCTAGCATTCATTATTATCAGGATTAAATTTTGATACGTTTCCATGTGCTCCACTGAGGTCTGTAGTAATAGATCTGTGTACTGATGAACACACTTTTCTGGGTCCCTCTTACAGCAGACTTAATAGAGGAAAGTATTCTTGGTCATTGACATTATAACCATGAGTTACCGGAAAGAAAGCATGGCATCACCACACCTTATGAGCTTGTTAGAGATGCAGAACCATATGACCCATCCCAGTCTACTGTGTGAGAATTTGCATTCAAACAATATTTCCAAGTGAACCTTGTGTATAAACCAGAGTAAGTAGATAAACAAATGCATGCATTTAGAATGAACAAATATTAGTTAACTTGGGGGCATACTTGGATTTAGTTGAAAAATAAACTGAAAAGAGAAAAAGAGAGAGAGAAATGGATAGAAAGCACAATCTTACCTTTGTTTCTGGCCCAGTTCCAAAAGCTTCTGGACATCAGTTTTGGCAGACTGCTCATCATTCTTTAAAGACTGGCAAGACAAATGGACAAAGAAAGTCTTACTCTGGTGAAAAAGTGAGGCTCACTATATTTTTGGCTGTACCAAGCAAGGTATGACCATCGGCACCTGAGATCTGAAACAAGAATACAAATGCAGCTTTCACAGCTTAGGATGTTTGCAGGAATTCCGTTCCACAGGTCCCTGGGCTTTATGGAGAGTGACAGAGGCTGAGCTCAGTCTGAGCTTTTTGAAGTTTGATGGGGGAGAAAATGCTCTCCAAATAGCTAGGTCTCTTTTTAAGGTCTCCCTTTAAGTGACTATAAAATGCATCTTGCTCATTGCCTTTGAACCTGTACTGTGTTCTCTGCAGGCATGTCCAACTACTTCTGGCATGGTTTCAACAAATACAATAGGACATAGAGAGCCTCTCTGTGTAAATCAAGAAATAACACAATTACAGATCAAAGCCATTGAAAGCAGACGCCTGTTTGCTCTAGTCTGTTTCTTATTCATCAGTCATGCATTACAGTACATGAAATAGGGCTGCAAAATGGTGACTGGTCTCTATGAACAGGATGTGAAGAAAAACAAACAAAAATCTGAGTCATGAATGCTTATCTACTTTGGCAAATTCTGGACTCAGAAGCCATTAATTAAAGCAGAAATCCCTCAGAAGGCTTTTTCTTATGAGAATCTGTCATATGAAACCCTCCCTAATAACTTTCTTAGTTATATACAATAAGCTATTTAATCGAGTAGCCTGTCATCTCAGCACTAAAAGTTTCAAGGGAGACGCAATCATCATGTTTATGGAACTGCGATGGCAGGTAGGGAGCAAAGAGCAAATGCCCTCTTAGTGTTTATTTAACAAACATCTCTCATGAATAATGCAAAGAGCTATACAAATGCATAATGACAGCTTCAGAAATTTCTCAATCTCCTGCTAAAAAGAAGAAATTTCCATATATTATAATAAGCATCATTGTATTTATGTGGTGGGTTGAACCTCACGTGAGAAGGTTCTGCCCTACAGTGTCTGTCTGAGGTTTCACTGGGAAGAAGCTGATAAGCTGTACACTGCTTCCTGAGGAGCAGTAGCTTCCCCAAAACACTAAGAAGGCAGCAGGAGGAGAAGCAGGAGAAGGAAGGTCATGACTGGTGGTATTTAGCCATCACAGTGCATCACGGTCAAATGGCTCCTGGAAATTCTCCATCTCAGCCAACAAAGACAGAGATGTGAACTATAAAGGGCCTGGGGACACTGCACAGTTCACCTCTAGGAAGGTTAAGTAGATGTGTACAAACACTGATGAAATATGCAATAAAAATTGGTTTATTCGCTTATTGACTTTTTTATATCCTAGACATTGTACAGGGTCAGCAGGTTAAAAACGTAGGAAAATGTACTGAAGAAATGTCACCTAAAAAAACAAGGACATGGGCTGGCGTGGAACTCAGTGGTAGTTTGTATGCTTGGCATAGCTGAGGCCCTGGATTCAATTCCCAGCACCAGAAAAAAACAAACAGCCTTGAGATGCAGAAATACAAAGCATATATAGTCAGATTTGGGTGAGCAAAGCATACTGCACTGATGCAAAAGTGGGCTACAATTCTCTGAAGATCATGTTTGTTCCATTAAGGACACCAAAATTTGATATACCAACTAATTTGCCCACAAGATTTTATACTTTTGTATATGTTCGCCCTATTCAGGTACTACAGTTACAAAGATGGAAAAGACTTTCAAATACAAACTTCCAAAATTGTTATATTCGTCAACTTCTATTTTTAAAGAATGTACAGTGGACTAAATAGACACTTACTCTTCATTTGAAACTTGAAGTCACCTCTTTTTGTATGTAAGAGTTTAGCACTTCACGGGGCCTCTCTGAGACTTGCATGTTCATTTTATGATGAATATTGTATCTTAATTATGTGAAGTGTTTGCTGAGAAAATTTAATAAGATAAAACATGAAAAATTTATCTTGTGCGAATGACTCACACAAAGCAAACAAAAAACACTTTAAAAGCTCAACTGTAGCCAAGCGTACGATAGTTACATTTTCAAAAAATATTCCATGAAAGTATGCTTTGTAGTCTGTAGTCAGATGCCTTGATGTAGGCTGATAAGGAGGCTGAGAATCTTCGTAACCCTGGAAACAGTGACCACGCTTGCACATCCCACTGCATGCCTGCAGGAGTCTGAAGGACTGTGTGTTCCATAGCTCTGAAAACCCAAGGAGCCTCAAATGGTCTTCTCAGTTGGTGAAACTGGTGGTGAATTTCCAATTAATAAAGTGCAACATAGACACGGGCTTCCTACAAAACTCACAATCAATCTGCATCTTTTTTTTCCCCGATTGCTGTTTGCTTAGTGATCTCTGCCCACTTCCAAAGTAGCACTGTTTTTCCTGTGCTGCTGTCATTCCAGGGTATTTATCTCTGTGGCCTACTGGGGTGTGGGTGGCCTTTTTCTCTTATGTCCACCTTGCCCAGGGCAGGACTTCCAGACCCAGAGCTTCGGCACTGGGTTCGAATACCAGTTTGCGCCTGAACTGGCTCTGTGCTCTTAAGTTCCAAACCTTCATGTAACTGTTTCCTCATCAACACAGTGACATATCTCCATGAGAAAATTAAACCCAAGTGTTAGGAAGAGCACCTGATACGGGGCTGCGACCCGCTTCACCAAGCCTTGGTGACTGCTGGCCGCGTCATCATCGCTCTGGTTACATCACCCCGAGAGGAACACCAAGCGATGGAGACGGGGGACAGTGGTAACTGAGCATGGTTCATTATGAAATAGGGGGTACTGAGGAAACACATTACATTCTGCCTTCATCTTTGACTTTCAAAAGTAAATCATTTTCTCTAAATGTGATAGTTTATGACAAGGAAAATCACAAAAACAATACCCACTAGGTGGATACGAGAACTAAACTGTGCAGTGCCCACGAAGTGTTTAGTCTACCACAGGGTATCAATATATGCAATCTTGCAAGTTAAAGATTAAAACCGTGTCTGATATTGAGAGAATTTTATGGTCTGGAATACCTGTTTTTCAATGCATATTTCACTGCGGGAGTATATTTTCACATGTGAGATTCCCCTTTCTGATGTATTTGCCCATTTTAGGAATGAGATTTATTTTTAAAAACCATTAGAGCTATTCTAGAGAGAAATTAAAATGCTCTTCTAGATATTATTCCTCCTATAGTCATTCAAATACTAGTCTAATTACTTTTCATCACTTTATAATATGCAAAGCACAGGGGTCAGATTGATCTTCGCAGCTGTGAGGAATTGATGGTTTTGCAGAGCAATTTCCTCTGTCCTGTATTTGGACCTCTGAGCTCCCTAGCCTGCATTTCAAATGCCATTTCATTTCCGAGTTTGTGTAATAACAAGTAATAAATGCCATGGTCAAGCTTAGAAATATATTAAAAAACTGCTTAAAAATGCAGGTAAATCTGATGAGGCCAATCAGGGGCCTGCTCCTCCCTTGGCGTGGAGGTAATTAGTTATCATCTCACCTGCAGGTTAACTTTAATTCCATCCAGCTCCCTGGATGTCTTTGTCAGCTGACGCAGGATGGTGCTTCTCTCCTTAAAGACTTCTCTCAGCTGCTTCTCCAGCACTCCATAGTCCTGTCTAACACGGAAAGAAAAGACGTGAGAGCCTCCTCGACACTCCCACCTCCCTCACTCGTGGTCTGCGAGCCTCCCCGTTCTGGTAAAATCTACACGGAAGCTTGATGACTACGATGTGTTCACGTTTTTTATTTTTTTTAATGTTGAAAGAGAAAATTAGAATGAAGCAAAAATTTCTCATTTGGATGAGAATGATCCAAGCTCAAGAGAGTTTCCAGGACAGTACTGTGAAACTTCTATACATGTAATGTCATTTGCTGGGACCTTTTTGGGAAACAGATATTTTTATAATAATGTTCTTATTTTTTCCTCAAGTTTTTTAAATTTTATGACAGGAAGTATGATACATGCTCAGATACATGGGCAGGTTGTGATTTGGGGGAATCAACTAAAGAGTAGACCCAAAACAGGAAGGAAGGGGTTTGTTTCTACCCTGGTACCCAGAGAAGTAAAACCCAATGAGTAAGCACCCGTGGCAGACAGGTAGAAGAACCATTACTATGAATAAAGTACAGGAATGCCAACATCTCTGCAAAAATCAGGCAAGAAATACAGTAATTACAGGGAATTGTGAAGAAATTTATTAAGCCAGGACTCTCGGGTCCTATTCAAGGAGAAGATAAGCACATATGTGCGTGTGCGTGTTGAATGTTAGGAAGGTGCAGAAGCAAACAATTTCCAGTGCTTCTAAACAGGAATTGATAGTGGAAGATCACCATGGTGAATTTAAAGACTTAAGAAGAGCTTTAATTCGGGGAGGACATCCTAGAAAATATAAATCCAAAATACATAACATGAATCTTAAAGGATAAATACAAATTAGCCATATGCCCGGGGAAAACACTTATAAATACTAATGGAAAGGTGACTCCAGAACACTTGGAGCCTTTGCTAAGAGGTGAAAGATTTGCTGCAGAAATGAGGGTGCGGAAAGTACAAGCAACACATGCAAGTGTGTTAAGTGATGTTTAGGAAGTTGGCGAATGCTTTGAGAAGAGAATGAATGGAAAGGTGTTAAGTAGGGGGTATTACAGGCAGATTTATCTCCTGGAAGGATTTCTGTATCTGAAATCTCAAGAGTGAACTGGGTCAGGTAAAGCTGGAAAGAAAGGGTATTAAGAAAATTAACATTGGGCCAGGGATAAAACTCAGAGACATAAGCACTTGCCTGGCAAGTGCGAGATCCTGAGTTCAATTCATGGTGTCAAAAAGAAAAGAAGATAAAAAGTTAAGATTTCAATAGGCATGGCAAAAGTTCATAGTTGTCTAACTCTATCAGAAGCAGTGGGGATAGGATATTTTGGATTGCTTTTACACAAAACATCAAAAATGAAATCAATAGGATACCTGGTTTCTTAAAAATCATTTTGGCAAAATGTGTTCTGGAAAAAGAGTGGGAGGGAATTGGTTAATAACAACACCATCTTCTGGCTTAGCCACCACTGAACTATGAGAGGAAAATCATATGAAGAAATTCCACCGTAGGATGGAAGTGAATTTAGTGAAATATATGTTGACATGTCTGGTTGTAAACATGTGAGAAAATGGAAAAAACCCTCAAAGTTTCAGTTTCTTTATCTGAAAATATAACATTGACTTCACCCAAATGTGGCATTGACTGGACGCACTTTTTTCTAAATGGAGTAACATGTAAAGCTTTGAACCCATAGCATAATAATGAACCTAATGCTACAAAATTCATTTACATTACAATTCTCAGAACTTTATAGTAATTCTGCAGATTTACAAAGAGATTTGGTACACCCAGGCTTTAGCAATAATTAATAATTTATCCCATGTGGATAGGCTTCCATTACAATTCCTCACTTTTTTTCATCTACTAAATGTGGGACTCTATAATTCTCTTTACGTTCTTGTTGAAAGTAAATTAGTATGGCTCAATGCTAAGACCTACAATATTTATCACTGGCCTTGAGATTTTTCAGTGACAAACAATGACCTCTCAGTTATTAGACAGTTGTTTAGCATTCTCTAGATCTATTATTGATACCTATGTTTAACCTCTAAAAACTTTTGAATGTATATGTTGATGAATATTTTTCTTTATGAGAAATAGATTATTGTTATACACAGACATCTTTTCTATTCCAACATTGATGCTTAAAAATTATGCATTTTTGTGAAAATGTGTTATTTTTACAATACTAAATTAATTTTGGAATTTCTAAATATGTATTTTTCAATTGAATATTGCTGGTCCATATAACGGATTTTTGTACATGATTTTACATTGAGCATATTTCTGATATCTAAAGAAATATCTGAGGGCTGGGGATTTAGCTCAGCAGCAGAAGTGTCTGCCTGGCAAGCGCAAGGTCATGAGTTTGATTTAAAAAAAAAAGAATTATCTGTAGAACCTCATGGGTTTTTTATATGTATGTCATATAATAATAATTTTCCTTTTGCTCTTCTTCATTTATTGGGTAGAGAAATTCTACACTCTTCAATAGATTCATAATATGAACATCTTTGTCTTGTTCTTATTAAAACTTCCATATTTTACTGCCAATGTGTTAGTTATCATAGATATATATTATCAATATTTTTCTTTCATTAATTTTTTTAAAGTAGAGAATGCAAAAGTTATTTTTGTATTTCCTTAATCATTCTTGTTTAAACAACAATTGAAGTGGAGTGTTATCAAAATCTTTTGTGCCAGCCGGGGATTTAGCTCAGTGGCTTAAGCGCCTTCCTGGCAAGCTCGAGGCCGTGAGTTTGATCCCTGGTACCAAAAAAACAAAAATCTTTTGTGCCAAGGGTTATTATTCGCTTATAATTCTCCCATTCCTTTCTTCCTTTGCTTTGTTCATGTGGCCTCCAACTGAATAGTGGACAAGAAACACCAGGGATATAATTCTTTATACTGTCCAGCTAATCCTCTGTTTCTCTTGCTCAGAGATATGAGAAGAGGTTCTCCCAGATTACTTTTTGTACTGCAGGCTTCTTCAAACAGAAACCAGGTAGAATTGACCAAATTCAACCCATTCTTGGAAGCAAGAACGCTCTCATTAACCTCTGAACCTTGGCGTGACGCATGAAGGCTTGTTTGTAGGTCATTAGGTTTTTGCAGTAATTAGCAATGTTGCAGTCCCTCCAGAAAAAGTAACAGAAAAAAATAAAAACTTATCCACTAGTTAAAATGATCACTTACAGTTTTTATACTGTTAATGTAGTGAACTGCATCTCTTCAACTTATATCTATGTTTACTGGTTGCATAAAATCAATCTCATTACTGAAATAAAGTTTATGTCTAATGCTCACCATATTGTTACAGAGCTCGGCATCTAGCTTCTGCTTGGCTTGTGAGATGAACTAAAAAATGTCTCCTCTTCTCTTGTTATCAGAAAGAGTTTGTGCATAACTGCAAATCTTTCTTCTCTGAATAAAGATCTCATAAGCAAGTTCTTACAGCCTCTAATTCCCTTTGTGGAAAAACATTTATTCAGGTATTCAATGCTCAGCAGTCATACAACTATTTCGTGTTACGTAGCTATTCAGATAGCCTAATGCTTCTTTTTTCAGTATCAGTGAATGAGTCAGCTTTCCTGTGACTGGGAACAAAAGCCTGACACCCAAAGCTTAGAGAAGCTTATTATGGCTCGTGGGTTCAGAGGCTTCAGTACACGGTTGGCTCCAAGGCAGAACATCACAGTGAAAGGCCCAGTGGAGCACTGGTCAAGAGGCAGGGCAGTGAAACTATTCTAGAGAAGAAGGGGCCAGGCATAAGACAGTACGCAAGGTCACGGGCCTCCATGACCAACCCAGATATATCCTTATGTGGGCTTCAATAATTTCCTGTGTGACTCTCAACCAATCCGGTGGAAAATCCAGTTTAACTGTCACTGGCAGTAAGTAACGTAATTTTCTATTCATTTAACTCATGATTCTTGGTTTAGTCAACTGACAGTTTTCATTTAATTAGGCTTACTCTTGTATCTGTAATAATTTGCTAATAACCTAAACTACTACCTCATTGGTTGATTTGCTGCCATCAAGCCTGAGAAGTAGACTGAGTTATATATCTCTCTTTATCTGTAAGCTTGCCTTTGCTTCTTTGCACATCATTTGATCTGGGAACTGAAAAAACTAGCAAAGCTAAAGTACAATACTCTAAGTGCAAGTTTGAACTGAGTATAATTTCACATCTACTGTATTGTATTTATCCCAAACATGTCAGAAGCCCAAGGTGGATTCAAGAAGTAAAGACATATATTTTATTTAATAGATGGAGAAAACTTCAGAATCCTATTATAAATGGAAATGAATGTAAGAATTATGGTCATATATGCAATCTACCCCATAGCCACCAAGACTTGGTTAACTCCTATGTATTTCATTTCTCAAAAATTATGCCTTTGAATACTCATGGCATTCTGCATGGGGAGTTTTTCAATGCTTTATAAAGGGGTTTTATTTTACATTTTTGTTCAGTTTTTCCATTTGCTTTGCAGGAATCATTCATCAGGAAGAATGACATGTTTGTCCAATTTCACTTAAAATTAATGCTATCAAATCATTGTTTAATTATTAACCTTACCTTTCAAAAACCATAAATCATTCTCTCAAATTCAATCTCTCTAAAATTTGAACACCTGTGTTTGATTTTACCCAGTCTTCATTCTTGAACTATTTTTAGAACTATATTAAATGGTAATTTTTTCCTTCTCTGATCCATTTGATGCACAGCTTTCAAATTAGACTTTGTAACTTAAAATCCTACTTGGACCAACTTGCAATTCAAGTTATCAGAGGTTTCTTAAGCCATGTCAAGGTCAGGACTTGAACCTGTATTTATTGCTTTACAATTTCCTTGGCTCAAGTTTCATCTATTTCTTCTTATATGTCCTGTGTTCAGTTAATAAGTAAGGAGAATATCTCAAAACTATTTTAACATGATTCATTTATTTTAATATGTATAAATTAACTGGATCTGAGATTAATTGCTAAGTAAATATATATTTAAATTTTTCCTAAATGTCAATAAATTCCAACATGTTCTGCAGAGTTTTAAAATTTGATTTTACAAATCAAAACTTCTATATGCATCGAGTCAAACTCCTCCATCCCTGATCAAGGGTTTCTCTTTTCTCCATCTCTGTCATATGTTTTTTATAACATTAATGGTATACAATTTACATATCTGTCTCATTATCACATGGACATATTTAGCTGCCAGAAAGTAGCCTACCAAGGGCACATTTTTTCAGCAGACAGTGTTGGATTGGTCCTTTGCTGATGTGTAAGATTATTAAATACAATAAAGAGGACTGATTTTTGGCAGGGATTGAGCTCAGTAGCACAAGCACCTGCCTGGTAAGTGTGAGGTTGTGAATTCAATTCCTGATACAAAAAAACATTATCTAATCAAAAGGAGCAATATAATCAATGCCAATATGGATAGGAAAGTGCTGAACTAAGATAAATTATTAATCATCAAGTAATACAGGCTGGATCCAGCATACCTGCTGGGTTATACTAAGTTTGTGTTTAATTATATTTCCCCAATAGTTATCACTTAACTTTTCAAAAATAGAGGCAAGGCAATGTGTGAGAAAATTTGATAGTGTTGGAAATTATGTCTGCCATTTCTCAAATGTACACCTTCGAGTGAATGAGAAACAAGAGACAATCTGTCTCTTATGATATCAGCATTATATCAAGCTACATGTGATTTTTATAAAGCTTTTTATTCTGTTCAACGAAAACACAGTCACAAGACACTGATTTAATCTAACGTCCATTGAATAAACATTAATTTTTAAAAATCAGTGCTAAAATTCGGTATGTAAAGACTTTCTGTACTGAAGAAATTGCAAAAGGCATCCTATGTATATGTCAGATGCAAGAGATATGGTGTTAGATACTGTTGATGTCCAGTTGACTTAATGTAAAGTACTGTGTTGCCTATGTTGTCCTGTTCTGATCTGCTCTGTACTGCCCCCTTTTGTTTTATTCTCTTTTAAATTTAAAAAAAAAGAAAAGAAAAGTTACAGGGAAATCTTGCCTCTGTCCTGACTTAAAATTTGAACAACTTTCTCCACTAAGACAGCTGACTCACTGTGGTTGTTACACTTACCAGATTCACGAACTTTTTCCTACTCTTGTGGAATTATGAACAGTCTACCCAGAAAAACTTTAACCAATATAGCCATTTACAAATTTTAAGTAAAATATCTCCACAGGAAATGAATACCTTGATTATTGTACCCAAGGTTTGTGAGGAGACCAATTAAAATCAGGACACAGAATATATATTCTTTTATGATGGTTACTCAGAGTTAAACAAAAGAAAGTGCAGGAAATCAGTCCACAACACTAAAGACCCAGAATATTTAGCCAATGGCCTGGATCCTTGCACGATTCCAGCTGAAGAACTAGAGCCCATGACAGTGCCTCCCACAAGTCCAACTGGAGGTCTAGAGCCCACCAGAAGGACTTACGCCAGTCTGTTTTACAGATCCTCACCGGGAAGGTGCAAAGGTCAGAGGTAGAAGCTAGAAAGTCTAGCTTCACCCCCAGGAAGTCTCCCAGAAAGCAGCACCTCAGGCTCTCTTTGGGACCCAAAACTCCCGGACCCGTAGAGTGGCCTGGGCTGTTTGGATCAAAAGTCTGCGCAGACCTGCATCTCGGCGGGACTCTTTGGGGCTGGTAGGCCCGCCCTTCATCCACAAGGAACTGCCTGGAGATCGGCATCTGGGCC
>PVJX010011114.1:0-54607 GCA_004027295.1 Dolichotis patagonum | reverse complement strand
GCGCTTATGCTGCTGAGCTAAATCCCCGGCCCCCTGAACCTTTTTGACAATCCTACAGGCCAGGATTCCACTGCCCACACACGCACACACAACAGCTATCAACAGAGCCTCAGGGACCACTTGCCCAAGGTCACGCCACCATGGTCAGTGACACAGCTGAGACCTGGACTCACCCAGTGGCGGCCTGACCCCAAGTGATTCAGAGATGAGGGTGCGTGATGTGACCCTGAATACTCAGGACACCCTGGGGTACAGGGTGAGCACGGCCTCGCAGTCCTTGCCCCACAGACAGATGACTAAGTGATCCAACAGGACGGGATGCTGCGCCCTGAAGGCAGAGAGCAGCAGAAGCTTCTGCCGCTGCTGGCCCTGCTCGGTGGGGAGACGTAGGTCAGAGCTCCATGCGGGGAGGCTTGTGCTTTTCTGTGGCTGCTGGAACAAGTTAGGGTGAACAGGTGACTTTAACAACAGACTTTTCTTCTCTCACATTTCTGGGGTGCAGAAATCAAAAATCAAGGGGCCAGCAGAGCTGTGCTAGGCTGCAGCTTGCCTCTTCTAGTTCTGGGGGGGGGGCATCGGCCATCCTTGGTGTCCCATGATTTGTGTCTCCATCACTCTGGCCTCGGCCTCTCTCCCAATGTGACTGTCTCCTCTGCATGTGTGAGTCCCCCTCTGCTGCTTTCTCATTAAAGGTTCCTGTCACTGGGTAATGCAGCCTAGGCTTTTCCTATCAAGACCAGTAAGCACCTCTCTCTTGCCATAAAACACATGTACTATGCCCTCCCTTACCATACACGTTAGGCAGAAGGCCAGAAGGCACATGCAGCCCAAGACAGGGTGCCTAGTTTGTATAAGGCGGTCAACCTGAGTTGTCCAGTGCTGAGCAGATCTCCTGGGGCAGCAAAGCGGGGCACAACTCAGCTGGTCTTCAGGAAGGAATCTGGTGAGGGCAGCAGCTAGAGTTTCATATGTTCACGTTTGCAGACCACGGAAATGTCTGATGTGTAGCAAGTGTTCTGATTCCAATAAAAGGCTAGGCAGCATCATTTTCCTTCTAAAATGCAGTTTTTCCTTCTAAAATGCAGGGAGACGAGCAGTTTGGATTTTCTAAGAAGAGCACACAGATGAATCCCTCTCCTTCCAGAGATATAGCAAGTTGAGCACGCGGCATAGGCGTAACTGATTCACAAATGCAATCTTAGGTCTTCTGGTAATATCTTAATGTAACCACTCCTGGCGATCCTCAGATTTTTTTTTTTTTTGCCGTACCAGGGATTGAACTCACAACCCCACACTTGCCAGGCAGGCGCTTATGCCACTGAACTAAGTCCCCGGCAATCCTCAGATTTTGCTCATCGGTTTGTCATCAGCGAGCATGAGCTCTTAGCTACATGGAAGACAGAAATCAGTCATGGGCTGGTTCCTGTGCCCACTGGTGACCAGCACCATTGTCCACTGTCTTTTTCAGAGCCCACTAAAAGAAAGGGAGGCTCCAATGTCAGCTCCCAAGACGTTAGCAGTCAGCCGGGGTTCTTGTTCATTTTGCACAGAAATCACAAATGGGCAAAGCGTAGCTCTTTTTGTGACAATCACCCCGGGCTTTGAAAGCCAGCGGTCAGCACCTCTGTCAGTGTTAGCAGCTGTCTTTCCTGCTCAGGGCAAGCTCACCCGCAAGGCTCAGGAAATCTGGACGGCCAGCAATTCTTCGTCCCTTTCCATTGGTCTCCGTTGCTAGCTGGCTTCACTGTTACCACCACCAACTGCTGACTGCTTTCGGCACTAGCGGCCTTTGGTGTCACCAGCCCTCTGCTGCTGCTGGTTTTCGGTGCCAGCAGCCTTTGACATTACCAGCTCCCAGTGTACTAGCTTGGCCTGCACTACTCAGACAGAGGGAATAGGCCAGGACACGCCATCAGGAAGAGGATTTATTAGTACTCGTGCTGCGGCAAAAGGGGGACCAGCATATGGACTGAACCTGCTAAAGATGTGGGAAGGTTACTGACAAAGGAAAAAGTAGGGCTCACACATAGGGTCAGACTTCCTGTTAGGCCACGGGTAGCGAAGGCACCTCCGGGGACTGAAGAGGCCGCAGCATGGTGGAGCATCCAGCAGGGCCACTGGATGCGGTAACCTGGATTGGTCTGCATGTGGAGCCTGCTGCAGGGGGCAACAGCTCCCAGAGTGGACACAGGCGCCCAATGTGGCCTGGCTGGCTGCAAGGCATTTAAGGCAGCTGTGTAATCAGTGTCCTTCAGGGAGCACAGAGCCCTTCTTTCCTGTCTCAGGATTGCATGACCAAGAGCAGCAGGAGTGGTGCTGAGCACTTTTCTCACGTGAAAGTCCTGCACCAACCACGAGGTGAAAGCCACCACCATCACGCCCACAAAGACCAGGCCACAGCATAAGACGCCCAGGCTAGACACCAGGCAGAGCCTGTAAAGGCACCCGGAGGCCACCCCCATTCCCAGCCTGCCCGGGCAGACACAGGCTCCTCCTCCGGCCCCAGCCTCAGGCTGCTGTTGGAGGCCAAGTGGCTTCCTCTCATGCCACATCAAGGAGACCTCACCATGTCCCTGGACTTGGGTCAGGGGCTGGACCCTGTGGAAAGCCAGGCCTGGCCCTTGCCGCATGGAGCCCCCAAGTGGGAGGGAAAAGCAAAAACCACTGTGGTCGCACTGCTAGAGGAAGAGACAGCGTCAGGGTGACTTTAGGCTCCCCCCACCTTTGCATCTGCTGCCGCCACCAGGTGCGCCCTCTCCTCAGCTTCTCCTCCTGGCCAATGTTAACACATCTTCAAGGTCCAGCTGGACTTTTTGGGGTAGGAGCTCTTGCCCAGCTCCCCTTCCCTGCCTTCAGAGTCCAGTGCCATCAAGGGGAAGGGCTCCCCCTGCCCCAGGGGACCCCGCTCTTCTCTGTCATGGGGGCACTGTGGAGACACAGAGTCTGCTTATTTCCCTCTGCTCAGAAGCAGGGCTGACATCAGTGCAGCATTCAGGAAGTGGGATTGGTTGGCTCAAAGCGCTAACGATCTAGGGCACCTGGAGCAGGTTTCCCAGGTGTACCCAGCTGCCAGCACTAAGCAGTGTCACTGGCCCACAGCCGGGTGCCCTGTGCCTCCCATATCTCAGTGAACTCTCCTGAGCACTGGCCTTTGGTAGGCAGGGACTGCTTGCCCGTTAGGGTGACCTGTACTCCTCTCCTCTGCATGTGTCCCACAAGCCTTGGGGAGTCGGTCACCCACACCCGGCGCTATCGGTGATCACCTGTGGCTGTGGTGGATGATTTAAAAACTTCCAGGTTCCCACCCCAGCCCTGAGCACTCCATTTCTCTGCCTGAGGCTTCTGAGGTCCTGAGAACTGGGTGTCCACCTGCAAGGTGGTCCGGGGATGCTAGGGGTCAGTGATCCTCCTGGAAGGCAGGGGTGAAGCTCTCCCCGCTCCTCAGACAGTCTGCATCAGGGCTGAGCTTGGCTGCCCACCAAGGGCACCCCGCATGAACAATCTGGCTTCCTCGTGCTCATCTCTCTTCCCTCACTCTGCTTCCCCTTACCATCTCCCAAATGAATTGTCTGCCCCCAAATCCTGTCTCATCACTTGCTTCCAAGAGCCCCCCAGTTGAGCCTCCCTCCTAACTGTACTCTTCTGGGACCCTTTCTTCTAAGCAGCGCTGTTGAGTGAGCTGGGGAGAAGTTCTCCAGACTCACGGGGTCAGTTGCTTATGCATCTCTCGAATGCAGGGCTCTGTCCTCTCCTATCATGCATGTGTTGATCAGCTTTCCATGCTTGTGACAAAACACCTGACACGATCAACAAAGGAACAGGCCTATTTTGCACATGTCCATGGTTGCTGGCTGTGCTGCTTTGGTCTGTGGAGAGGCAGGGCATCCCGGCAGGCACATACGTGGAGCACACTACTCATCTCATGGCAGCCAGGAAGCAGGGAGAGAGAATGAAAGAAATAGTGGTCTCAATATGCCCATTAGGACCACACCTTCAATGACCTAACTTCCTACCACAAGCTCCACCCCTTAAAGGGCCCACCACTTGCCACAGGTTGGCCACCAAGTATTTAACACATGGGCCTGGGGGATGTTCCAGATCCAAACTAGAGACACACGCAGCCACGGCAAGAAGGGGTGGGTGCAGTCTCGCCTCCTTTTGGAACATGATGGGGCCCAGCAGTTGTGAAGGCCACTCATATGAGGCAGCAACAGCCAGCGGGGGGCTCCATCTGGAGCCCAGTCCCGTGTCTGTGGGCCTCTCTCCTCCATGTATGAACGCACACAGTGAGCAGGCGCCTGTCCTCCCTCTTGCTTCTGGGTGTACCCGTGAGGGCATCAGACCCCTAAGAACTGCCTATGCCCCTTTCCAGATCAACAAACTAGGAGAGGAGCAGCTGCCTCTGGGGGGACAAACTCACTGTCCTTCCCCTTTCCTCCTTCGCTCTGCTTCTCCCAGGGTGCTTCCCGTGGCTGCATGCTCGGGGTCACGTTCCATCCCCTGAAACACCCTTCCGTGAAGCCCAGTGGTCACCTATCGAGAGGTGGACTGTGTCCCCTCTACCCTCTAAATGACACTGCAGTCTTGACCTCTGGTGTGTACACCTGGCCTCCTCTGGAAACAGGGTGACGCAGGTGTGACCGAGTGAAGATGAGCCCAGCGCAGATCGGGTGGTATCATCATCAGAAGGCTATGTGAAGACGCAGGGCCACAGGCATCCAGGGAGAGCGACGCGTGAGGACAGAGCGGAGATCAGAGCAAAGTGCATCAAGGCTGGACAACCTGCAGAGCTGCACACTGTCCTCCGGCCTCTGGGAGGAGCCAGGCCTTGGGACAACTTGGTTTTGGACTTCCAGCCTCCAGAGTGGGGGGAAAATTAATTTCTGTTGTTCGAAGACACCAAGGTCGCAGTCCTAGGTTACTACGGTCCTGGGAAATGAACATATCCTGCCGCTGTCTTCTCCAGAAGTCCACCCTGACCACACGTCCACACCTCAGGATGTCTCACGCCTCTCTTGGGCCTCAGCAGTGGTGGCGAGCCTACGCCACGTGTGCCACAATGGGAAGGTTGTACCCTTCCTGGCCGCAGGAGCACTGCCCCCGCAGCTGAGCATCTGACGCCACCACGAGGGTGGTGCGCATGCTCAGGGAGGGGCGGTGCGCATGCTCAGGGAAGAGCAGCGGCACCGGATGATGACGTCATAGGAGTCTGGACGTGGCCTCTATTAGGTTTGCCCTGCTGCCCTGGGGTCATTTCTTTCAGTGGCTGGAGCCAGGATGGCATCTGTAATTGGCAGGGCCCAGAGCAAAGTAAAAACAGGGGACCCCCTCTTCGGAAAGTACTTAGGAGTCATTTGTAGGAAAATGGATGCACCTTGAGACCATAATGTTAAGGGAAACAAATCAGACACACAAGCTTAAATATCACATGGTTTCTCTTATAGGAGAAACCCAACGGATAAATAAATCAAAGGGCAAAATGAAAGCTAGATAATAGGAAACAGGGAGACGGATCTTTTGCAAAAGCGAAGGGGACCGAGAAATAAAGGGAATGATAAGAGAGAGGAGGGGAAGGCGATGAAACAAGCATTAAGGCGCGTCATGTACATGCACCGACTCTGCACAGTAAGAGTAATCAGTATGTAGCACAAGCATGGACCAGTGAACACAGAAAGCTCCTTAGGCTTAGGATGGGGCTGGGAGGGCACTAAACTAGGGGTGGGTTGGGGGAGTGGGCGGCGGGATCTGAGCAGGGAGCCGGGATCTGAGCAGGGAGCCTTCTCCAGGGCGCGCGCCACCTCCTGGAGCAAGCATGCTCTTTCTAATGTTCACTGGGTCTTGTCTGCTCCGTCCCCAAACATCACCTCCTCACCGTGGCCACCTTGGCTTTGGCTTCCTTCCCTGCCAATCCGGGCCTTTAGAATGGCACTGGTGCTCTGCAGGCCTCAAAGGAAGAGGTTCATGTTTGACAGGAGGCAGGAGGCCTGCGGCTCCTGTTCTCCCCTGCCAGAGCGTGGGACTGCGGCCCAAACCCATTCTGTTCCTCTCCACCTACACAAGGTGAAGCCTAAAGCCAGCACACAGTGAGCACATGGGGGTTTTAGGGGGGAGGGTTGAGGTGCTGGAGATTGAACCCAGGACCTTTGCACTGAGCAACACCCTCAGCCCTTTTAAGTTTTATTTTGAACCAAGGCCTTACTAAGTGGCTAAGATACCCAAGCTGGCTTGGACTTGGATCCTGCTGCTTCAGCTTCCCAGCATGCTGGGATTATACATGAGTGTGACCATGTCCAGCTTGCTACTTAGTTTTCTTTGTTTCTTTTTTAATTTTTATTAGTTCCTGTTTGCAGGACATAATGAGTATATTCACCATGGAGAGCTGGCACATGTATGTAACACACCTTAATTATTTTTATGTTCCCCTCCCCTCTCTCCCACCTCCATCTCTTGCCCCTCCTTCCCATTTGCAAAGGATCTATTCCCTATTTCCTATTATCTATCTTTTATTTTGCTCTTTAAATTATTTACACTTTGGGTTTCTCCTATAAAGAGAAACCATGTGATACTTAAACTCTTATGCCTGACTTATTTCACTTAACATTGTTGTACGTTTTTAAAGACCAGAATAATTTAGCATCTCTGGCTGCAGTTTCCTCATCTGGACAATGGGGTCATCGCAACATCCACCCTGGAGATTTTTGCTAAGTGACTGACACCATCTAAGAATGTCCTCGGGACAACTCTGGGGATCATGGGCTCTCCTCCCAGGGCTGCTCCTCCTTCCTGGGTGTCCTCCGTGGACACAGAGGGCAGGGAGCAGGGTAGATGCAGTAGGGGGTTTCGAGGTGATTGCAGGAGAGAAGGGAGAGGACAGGGCTTGGCACACAGGGCAGACGTGCAGGCTGGGATGGCCGCAAACTCGCCAGCAAGCTGGGAAGACGACAACAAAGCAAATAGGCCTGCCCCTGCCCTGCGGCGACCTCTGTTCTGCTTTAGAAGATGCGTTTTAAAGACTCCAGCCCAAAGCTGAGTAATTGATTTTGAAATATTTGAATTCTGGAACATGAAATGAAACCCGTTCAGCTTTTCATGACCCTCCCTTTCCCCATAACAACATGAAGCTTATTTCAAACTCCAGAAATAACAAAAAGCACCCGGGACCACCCCCTTAGCATAACTCCCCCCGGTGGCCGATGAAAGGCAGGCGTATCAAATTCACTCCGGGACAGAGAGGAGTCTGAGACAGGGATTCGGGAGGATGGCTCTTCCCGGGATGCGATGCGCCAGGACGCGCGCAGACGCCGAGTCGGTCTCTCTGGAGCTGCCCAGAGCGCTTCCGATCGGGCTTGACATGTTTCAAAACGATGTGCAGCCCAGGAACGAAATCGCTTGTCAGCAAGATTTTTTTTTTTAATTAATAGGCTTTAAAAAAAAAATACCGGTTTGGGGTTGTTAGAGAAACAGAATGGAAAGTACAGGGCGTTCCCATGGCCCCACCCCCACCCAGTCTCCCTTACTATTAACAGCTTGGTTCCAAGCCCCGGCGAAGCTCGGCCAGCACTGTTACCTGATTAGAACTTAAGGCGCAGGGTTTACATGAAAGCTGTTCGGTCTAGGGGTGGGATGCCAGAATGACACCAGAGCGTCTCCTGGAATGGTGTCACCGACCTGAGCATCCTGTGTCCCCCTGCGCACTCCCCCACCTTCCCTACCCCCCACCTCTGCCCATCCTTGACCCTTTGATCATCTCCAGAGTTTTGCTGTAAATTTGTGTGTGGGGTCGGGGGAGCTTTGCTGTAAATGTTGCCCTAAGTCATTTATTGTGTCTCGGGGTAGAAGCTAACAACAGGAGGACATGAACTAAATGTATAAAGAAATTAACAGACACACATTAATGGTCCAAATTTGTTCAAAAAAAGAACAAATTTGTTTTCCTAAACAAGTGCCAAGTCAAAATAAGTCAAAGATAAATTGATAGTGAAACAATCTTCTAGAAGAGTGAACACATTTTTAAATCAAAATTTAAAATCAAAATTCATTTCATAAAACCTGTGTTTGCACAATTGAGAGAAGCGAAGCACTTAGGAATCTGCGAGGTGGCTTTGCCTTCCTTGCTCGAGTGTTACTTCTCCATGGGATGAAAAGGTGAGGACATTTTTGCGCTTCGTTGAGTGGCGTCCTTGGTCTCAGCTTGTTCTCTTCCTCTCCCTTTTCTCTGTCCTTTGAAGTGATGTGCTCAGTACCAAAGGTTTTCTTCCACCAAAAGAAAACTTGTCTAAGGACTCCTCGGGCGTGGCCGGGGTAAATGTGTTTTCTCCAGTTCAAGGTGACTCAGTCGCCTGGCTTTAGGACGCAGCCGCTCTGGGTTCAGTACTCACTAGACTCTGCATTCTCTCCTTTCTACCAAATCCTTCTCTCTCTACCCAGGGGCGATACGCATCCTCAGGCCTAATATCACACAGTCAGTGGGCCCTTCACTTCTAGAACTGTATTTCATGCTCAATAAACGTTGAACAACTGATTAACCGGCTGCCAGCGATGGGCCTTGAAAGTTTGGAGAGCCCCAAACTAAACTTTTGGTTTCTCTCCCATCCAGCCACTGCCCCTTTCCCAGGGCTCCCTCCCCATCTGATACCTCAAGCCAAGATCCAACCAGTCTTCCAAGCTGAAAGTTGGGGGTAATACTTCCGAGCCTGCCCTTGGGCCCTGGCTACATCTAGGCTTTTGTTGCCTCCATCCAATCTGCTCAAAATCTACGGGCTGTAAATTACAACTTCTCATTGGCAGTCAGCTCACAGAACAGCAGAGACAGCCATTTGTGCGGCCTAAGGTTTCAGTTTTGCAAATCTGTGCATGCAGACGTCTGTGTGGAAGGCGGATGTCTTCTAGGACACCGGCAGCACGCGCCAAGGATGTCCCCCCCGGTTTTAAAGATGCCCCCTCCACCCTCACACCAGTGGTATTCCCCAGGGCCAGGGAAGATGCCGCCGCCAAGTGCATTTGAAGGTCCTTCGGCCCGCTCAGTTCCGGGGCGGGATGGGCTGCCCAGAGGGAGGGTCCGGCCCCACACAGCTGCCCCAGTTCCACATTTCTCCTCCTTTTCTGGTTCCCCTTGCTCTGGCAGCTTGGGAGGTATACGGGGCAGGGCACTGGGAGGATCCACATCGATCTGGAAAATGGACCAAGAGAATCCTTTGCTGGCTTAGTCCTTCTTGTGCCCCAGGCTCCTCGACAAGCGACAGTCTGGGCTTTGGGAGACGTATGTCAGGGGCAGTGGTGGCCAGGGCAGAGGCTGGAGACCGCACACTCTGCCAGGCTGTGACTCTCCCTTTCCCCGGCTCACCACACGGCCCTCCTCTGGGATTGGTGACGTGGAGGTTGGCAAGAGGACACTGAGTGGCCAAGTAGCCCACCGAGGCTAGAGCTGGCATGGGAGCTGGGGCAGGCTCTGCACAGACACCTCTCGGTGGTCAAGCTCGGGTGGGGGGAAGGGGGTCTGGCCAGCGATCCCCTCTGCAGATCACAGCCTCAGAGCCTTTGGAAGAAGCTGCTGCATGGTTTTACTGCAGGCTTTGGCCCTGAGTAATCAATGCTACCTTACCAGTGTGGAAAGCGCAGATAAGGAAACGCCAAGACAGTAAATGACTTGTCCAAGATTCTGGAGCCAGCGGTGCCGGAGCCAGGAGTGGCACCTGGGGCTCCTAAAAGCTCTGACTCTGAGGGTGTTACCGTGTTGAACCGTGTCTGGCTCCATCTCCCCAGAGCAGCCTCAGCCCTGGCTGCACCCCATGGGGCCTGTCCAGAGCCAGAGGCTGCTGGGTCATCAGACTTGGACGGCGCTTTGGAGCTGTCTCGTGCGGCCTCTGGTACTTAGAGACTTAGATGATGAAGTGATGTTCCCAGTGTCATCTTTGTAGTTCATGGTAGACGGAGCCCAAAGAGTTGGGACATGGGCCAAATTTTTTGCTTTCCCATAACAACCAGATGGGATCAACTCTGAGTTGCCCATAAACTTTATTCAAATGCAAAAAAAAAGGCTGAACAGAGAAAATTTATTATTTTTCCCATCTGGGAGAAGCATAGCTATTAGGATTTTTGGGCCCCCATCCGTTTTTCATAAAGGGGTGGTCCGGGAACACTCTGATAAATAATAGATTCGACTGCGCTCCCCTCTCTGCTTTGTGCCTGCTTGGGACGGGAGCTGGTGGCTTGGCACCACGGGGTGCACCCCCTGGAAGCAGCTGTGTCCCTGGATAATCAACCCAAAATTGGTTTTAAAAGTTTAGAGTGTAGGCTGGCCCCATGACAGCTGAAACAGGCTGAAGATTAAGGCACAAATCCAATTTTACTTTTCTATTAAAAAAATTACACTTTTATTAAAACATTATTATGCACCATGAGGGACATAGTAGGGTTGTCATTGACTTGCCTTGTGACCCAAAGGGGTGAACTCATTTGGTGTCCCTCAGGAGCAGAAAGCTCCGCCTCCTTGGAGGGTCACAGGCCTGGAGCCACAGAAGGCCACGGAGGCTGGGGACGTAGGACACACCTCCAATGACCGGACCCTCCCGGGTCTCACAGGTTTGC
This sequence comes from Dolichotis patagonum, assembly GCA_004027295.1. Lineage (NCBI taxonomy): Eukaryota > Metazoa > Chordata > Mammalia > Rodentia > Caviidae > Dolichotis > Dolichotis patagonum. Next base: position 44,020 of record PVJX010011114.1, on the reverse strand, counting down.
TAGGAGTGGCTGGGACACTCAGCACCCGGAGTGGAGTGGAGGGAGCTGTGGTGGGGAGCTGCACTCTGCCCGGGGCGGGGGGGCCCTTGCAGGAATCTCCCTTAGTCTTTCCAGGCAAGGCAAAAGCTTTCATCAGTGTGGAGGAAGCCAGCGCTCTCAGGACAAAGGGAGCCCGGGAACCCAGCTCTGTTTTCTGAGATTCCACTGCCAGGTGGGACAAGCGGAAGCCACAGGAGAGCGCGGTGTGCGGTGCCCGCCTGTCATTCTAGAACTAGGGAGGCTGTGAGTCCGGGCCAACAAGACCTGTGGGCCTCCTTCCACGGGCAGAAAGAGCCACCAACGCCCGCCCGAGCAGAACTTGTAGGCAGCAAGCGAGCGGGGGCAAGGCCCTCACCAGATCTCTGCGGAGAGGGAGGAGTGCCAGGGGCAGGGCCAGGAGGAGCCTTGGGATGGGTGAGAGAGGGAGGGAGGGCGCAGAGGGACTCGGAGTGACTGGCTCAGGGGACTGCAGAGCTCAGCGAGGCCCACAGCGCGGAGTGGGATCTGCTCTGCTCAGGATCCACTGAGTCAGATGCTGATCTCTCGAGAACAGCCCGGCAGAAACGCCCAGCAAAGTGTCTGACCAGACCCCTGAGTGCCACAGTGCAGCCACATTGGCACAGAAAATAAACCACTAGCGAGGTTCCCGGGCGGAAGCTGGGACCCATCCTGAAGATGCTGCTGGATCCCGTCCCTGGTTCTGCGCCTATGCAGGGGGATGATGGCCAAGTGTGAGGGTGCGGAGGGAGCGGTCCCTGCCACCCCTGAGCTGCTCGGTCACGAGAGCTGGCGGGCAGGGGTATCTTGGTGCCAGGGGCAGTGGTGGTGACCAGATGGCACTGATCCTCTGTAGCCATGACGTAACCCTGAAGCAGTGACAGCAGGGACACATGCAGGGAGGTGGCACTATGCCATGTGGGGAAACCGAGGCACAGCGCCGTATCCATGGTCACAAATCCCACGAGCATCAGAACTGCAAAGGAGCCGACTCCCATGCCGAACCAGCCCTGGACACCAGTGGATTCTTGGGTGCTTCCTGGGATGAGCGGGCTCCCCCCATACCCCCACCAGCTCCTTGGCCCGCACGCAGTATGTTTTTCCACAACAATTTGCTTTCGGGAGTTCTTCTCAGAGGTCCGAGGAGGAAAACGGGTCTGATCATTTTTCATGGCTCAGTTACCCAGCAGTCTGCAATTACAAGATGGTGGGAAAGTTTCCTTTCGCTCTGTGGTAATCCGGAGCCAATTCTGGGCTTCTCTCTGAGGACCAGGCAGCAGGCAGAGCAGGGCTTTATCTGCCGCCTTCTTCCGTGCCGTAGACCCTCCACGAGGAGCGAATGGGGGTCTCATCACAGGGAACTGCACAGAAATACCCCAAACACTGACGTGTTGGTTTTGAAAGGCAAAGAGTTTACAGCTCTGGGTAGATTCCTCATGCTAATATCACAAAATGCTTCATATCCATCACAAATTTTTCTTTAAACCTATTTTCCCAAGTAAAATCTTATTCCAGTGAGATAATCCTTGCATAAGCAATGTGATTAAAAAAAAAAAAAGGTGGTGTTTACATTTGAAAAATGTGTTACATTCAAAGAAACATGGCCACTGGTCCCCAGCACCCTCCCCCAGCTTTGAACACTCGGGCCATGCTCCCGCCACCCTCTGAAGCCGCTCTGAAGTCCTCTTTCCCGGGCATTTTTAACTGCACTGTTGTGGCTGCCTTGATGTCCTCAACTGTTTCAAAATGCTTCCCTTTCGTAGTCATTTTGACTTTGGGAAAGAGGCGGAAGTCACACGGTGCCAGGTCCGGTGACAAAGGCAGATGAAGACACAGCGTCCTGTTTTTACAAACTGCCATTCCCCCAAACGGCACTGGGCAGCAGTGTCCACTGTACTTTTGGTCACACCTTGTAAAGACACAAAGGTGCACTCCAGAACTGCTTCCGAAAGTGTGAGGGTGGTGGACGCGTGTGCGCAGAGCAGGCCGATGTCTCTTCTCCTTCATCACATGTTTATGTGCAAACCATAGGTGTCTTCAGTGAAAAGTCTGACAGTGTCCCAAGTCCTTCCGCCTCGCACCTCGCTTTCCCCTCTCTGAAGGTTGTGACAACTTCCAGCCCCACTGTGTCAGGGAGCCGAGTGCAGGACCAGAAGTGGGAAGGCAGTGAGTGTGCAGTGTGACCACTGCTTGGTCCTGACGCAGAGATCCTAGGGTGCGCAGGGGAGCCCCTCCCTCCCCAGGAGCTGGCTGGGGGGATCGCACATCCCAAGGCACTGCGGTCCCACAGCACTGGACACCCTCCCCTGGGGTCTGAGCTGGCAGGGTAGTGGTGGCTGCTGAGGCTTTGGGTCCCTTCCTGTGGCAGCTTTGTGAAGCCAGCTGGCCCCAGACTCTCCTCAAGCAGTGGCAAGTGCCGAGGCTTGGCATGTAGTCTCGATTCAACCTTGAGTTCAAATCCTGCCACTGGTGTTTTCCAGCAGCAATGTGCTGTTGGTTTTACTCCCCAACTCCTTGTGACCAAATGAACAAGGCAAGGGTTGCAGTAGAATGTCCCTCAAGGGGTGGCAGAGGGGATGAGCACATCAGGAGGTGTCCACCCTGCACAGGGACGTGTTGAGAAGGCTGGATTTTATGCAGCTTTTCTGTATCTGTGAGTCCAGCATTATTCCTGACTGCTCTGCAGCTCTTGCCCACTGCTTGCCTCTGCAGCAGCTTACAAGGCTTACACACAGCTCCTGTGACCCCAGGCAGTGTCCCCGCCAACAGGAAATGGCCTCTGCATTTGGCCTCACTTCCAGGAAGGGGAGTCAGGGCCTTGCCTCACTGTCCTGCCCTAGCCACAGACACTCCTTCTCCCAGTGTCCCTCCCCAGAATTCTTCCTGGAAATAGGTACAGCAGGACCTGCGGAAGGGGAGGGGTGGCACAATCCCCTGCATAACCAGCTGGGTGCTCACGCGCCTTCAGCCCAGGCTCCAGCCTCTGCCCCCGTCTGGGAGCTGTGCCAGGGAAACTCCTCAGCAGTGCTGGGGCCAGGCCCTCCCTGCCGAGGTGCTGGTTTGGAGGTGGGGACGATTCCCCCAGGGGAGCCCCACGTGCACTTCCCCCTGGCTTCTCCTCTGCGCGTCCTCTCGGGAACTGGCACCACCTCCGGGCAGTTTCATGTCTCCATCCCGCTACCGCATCCTGCTACCTCACTTCAGTCTTCTCTGTCCCGCTGCCCTAAATCCAACTAGTCAGTGACAGTACTGTGTCTGCTTTTCTTTTTGGGTACCAGGACTTGAACTCATGACCTCGAGCTTGCCAGGCAGGCACTTGTGCTGCTGAGCTAAACCCCTGGCCCATTACTGTGTCTATTCTTATTCGGGCATTCATCACTAACCCAGTCCCTGCCACGTGCCCAGGGCTGCGCTGGACCCTGAGCTTGCCTCTGCAGGGACAGAGATACAAAGATCCTTAAGCCCACGAGCTGCACATCGAGCCCAGGACACCATGCGTGCAGGGTCAGCCACAGCCGAGGCCTGGGAGGCTGCTCGGACCACACACAGCCTCCACGGAGCCCGGGGCCCAACGAGCCTGGCATCATGTCTACTCCCAGGCTGTGGTGGGTCCTGGGGCACGCAAGGAGAGGATGTGTTCCACAGGGGTGGGCTCAGCCATCCCCACGAGGGCCACTGAGGCCCGGGGTCCCCAGGCCAAGATTAGATGTTCATCTCAAGTGGGGTCCGATGAAGGCGTCTCTGGTCGGATTACTGTGGAATCCTGGTGAATGAATCACCAGCCAGCGTCCTAACCAGGGGGAGATGGTGAGTCCTGCCGCATGGGAGGGGAGGGGCGGTCTTGTTTGGCTGCCAGAAAAACACCGTGGGGCAGAGGTCTGGAGACAGAAAACCCGAAGCTGTGTCGCTGTGGCGGCTGGAAAACTTTTGTTTTTATTTAGGAGACTGATTTGTATATGTTAAGGCCAATTGGTAGAAATTGGTTCATTTGCAAATTGGCAGGCGCAGAAGAATCTTGATTTAAGACTAAAGGCAGCAAAGCTCAGGCAATAAAAAGAGAATCACTTTCATTAAGTTCAAAAAAGCAGACGCTATCCGAGCTTTCTTTTCTTCTGAAATTCTTAACTTCTCTCACTGTGAACGAGTTTGAGATTGTTTACAGAAAACCCGGATGATAGCATAAAGATAAAGAGGATGAGAAATCAGGTAGAAGGGACGATAAGAGTAGAATGATAGAATGAACCCAGAGGAAAGATAATCCGCCGAAAAATACATATGATACTCTAAAGACATCAGAAGTTAATTGAAAAAATATTTACAGCATAAATATATGCTAAGTAGAAAAACATCAAGCTGAGCTCTGTAGCTTATCGGATATTTACCCAAAAGACACCACCAGTAAAGATGCAGAACACTGAAGACCCCGTCGGCTCCCTTTCCGCTCAGTCCCACCTGCTGAGAAGACCACTGCCCTTCCGACTCGTCCGGGGATGTGTGACCGAGCTTCCAGCTCCATCGCAGTGTGCTCTCTCCTGTGTGGGCCGTCTGCCATCTTACGCTCCTCTTTGCTAGGATAAAATACTCAACACCTACAAGGTAAGAGAGGAGAAGTTTGTTTATTTATTTATTTATTTATTTATTTAGCATTTGTGATTTTGAGTCAGAGTCTCACTATGCAGTTCAGGCTGGCTTTGAGCTCACTTTGTAGCCCAGGCTGGTTTTGAACTCCTAATAATCCTCCTGCCTCAGCCTCCCGAGTGCTGGGATTACAGGTGTGTCCACCATGCCTGGCAAGAGTGGTTTATTTTTGGCTCACGTTTAGAATTTTCAGTCCTCAGCATGGTCTGCAGCATGGCACAAGGAAGATGGTGGAGGAGAAGCTGCTCACACCATGGTGGCCAGGAAGGGAGAGAAATGCTTCCAGGTCACACCCTCAGTGATCCAGTTCTTCTGAGCCCAACAGCAAACCAGCTATAGTGCCTCACAATCCAACCCTCCCTCAAAAGCCCTGCCGGTGTGTGCATAAGGCTTTGGGGGGCCTCCAAGTATGAACCATAACAGTCACTATTAAACCAGTAACACCCACGCACATTCGTACACAGGGCTGCCACCTGCTCCAGGTCCTGCTGTGCATTTTCCCTCCTATGAATCCACCACCTGTGACAGCCCATCCGCTTTCTGGTGATGGATATTGGGCCATTTCCACTTTGTGGCACAGCCATCAGGAGCATTCCTGGACAAGTCTCTCTGAAAGACATAGCACTGCCCTCCTTTGGGTGGGCAGCTGGGTCACATGGCTACGCATTCTTAGCTGTAGTCAAAAATTTCCCCTAAGTCATTTTACCAGAAGCACAGGGGGCCGCTCCACATCCTTGCCAACACTTGGTGCTGTCAGCTTTTAAATTACTCATTCTTACCTTCTAGAACTTTCCCCTCTCCTTGGCAATCAGTTCCCTTTCTTTGGACACAGGCCTTGCTTTGCAATAGAACCCACCAGTCACAAGCCCTGGGGAGAGCACATGACCAGATCTGAGCCAATCACCTTGCTCGGCATCGATTTGCACCGATGCAGGGATTGGCTGGCTGTGGGCTCCTCAAGTGGCCTCATGGTTCATCAAGAGGAATCTGCAGCCTTTTGCTGAACTTGGGTGCACCAGGCAGGTGCTCTGTAGCCACAAGGGGAAGCTGGCATGAGGAAAGCGCTCCTTTCCTGCAGAAAGGAGGGAACGGGGAAGATGCTGGAGAAAAGCAGCACTGAAGACCGCTTGATCTCTGCTCACAGTTTTGCCCAGAATTTGCTATCTGGTCCTAAAGGTAACATTTTCCCTTTCACACTTAAGTCAAGTTGAACCAGGTTTCCAGTGAGAACCAAAGCACCCCCCTCTGTCAAGCCCTACAAACCCTCTTCAACACAAATGCTGACCCAACGCAGGGCATCATTCCCGTGACTTGTGGCTCGTGTCTCCCTTGGGTGCCTTTTCTCTGCCTGGCTTGCCTCCCCATTTTCAGGGCTCCTGTCCAGTGCCCCTTCTGCCACTGCCGCTCCACACCTGTGCCTTTTTTCATAGCTTATCTCACTCAGTGCCTGTCGAGGGACCCTCCCATCTGGCTGTGATTTCCATGAGTTTAGGGATGACCCCTGCTTTGTTCTCAAAGGAAACCCCATGGCTGGTCCAGTCAGTTTTTGTTGAATGAATGAATGGGTTTTAACCTTGGTGTAGGCTCCCACCAACCTGACACAAGACTCCCCAGCAATCAGGTCTGTCGCCCAGCCCCACCTACACATCTTAGTCTGGATTCTCCTAGAGGTAGAACCTAGAGAGGAGAGGAGAGGAGGAGAAGAAAGGGGAAGGGAGGGGAAGAGAGCAGAGCAGAGGGGATAGGAGGGGATGAAGGTGTCATGAACCAGGTTTGGGTCGATGCCTACCAGGGACTCTGGGAAAGTGTGTTATAAACAGGCTGCTGGGGGAAGAGGGAGCCGTGGCATTTGTACCCCCACTTTCCTCATCCTCCAGAGAAGCCCATGGCACAGGGAAATGCAGGTCAGGTGCTGGCTGGGCCAGGAGGCAGTGAGCTCTGAAATGGCAAGGGGTAGGGGACAAAGGCAGGACACCCGCAGTGACCCACAGCTCTGCCCTGCAGCCTGCCTGGGACCCTTCCTACTCCCTGTCCTGAGGGTGCTCCGTGTGGCTGGATCTGTGTCCATCCTGTATGACTTTATCCGGGCACTTTGCACGAATGAGCTTGCACTACGCATGCATTCACTGTATTTTTTGATCACTGCACTGACGGACCATTTACATCAACTTCTGTCAAATGAAAACATGGCGCTGTGTCTTCATCCATTGCTGGATCTGGCTGTGTGACTTCCGGTTCTTCCCCAAATGAAAATGTCCATGAAGGGGAAACGTCTCACAACCACTCTGGACATCAAGGCAGCCAAGACAACAGCTGGAGACCCTCAGGAGAGCAGGCCGCAGAGCTGCTCAGAAAGCGGCAGGGGCCAAGGGCAAGAGCCACTGCAGCGGGGGGAGACGTCGAGGGGCGATGGCAGGTGGCAGGGCGCATCTTTTCCTGCAACGCATCTTTTTACAGAAAGACTCCACATCCACTCTACCTGTCATCACACTGTCCTGTGCTTCCCCAAGTCCCCTGAGGAGAAAGCCTGCTTGCTCTGATTTGCATAGCCCTGGCTGTGGGCCGAGCAGCTGCAGGTGGCTTTTTGGCAAACGGGGCGGTGGCCTGGGCTTCCCTCCAGTCCCCATGGGCCTTCCCCGTCTGCTAGGGTTAAATGGCCTTGACTGTCGCAGTTACAAGCCCTTCACTAAGTTCTCCAAGCCTTTTACATCCAACTTCTCCTCAGCCTTAAAACCAGCCCTCCGATGAGCAAACCTTGTAGTATCTAGCCTAACTTCCACCGGGGAGGCCCAGAGAGGGCCAGCAACCTCCAGAGTGTCACACAGCAGAGCCGGAGCTGGGATGGAGACTCTGCATGCTGATTTCTGGCAGGGACACTTTCCTCAGTGGGGCCCTCGGCACCCCAGCATCAAGCCCTGAAGTTCCGGAAGGGAGGTGACGCCAGTCCCTTCCTGCCTTTTAAAGACAAGGCTCTGCGTGTCCCCACCCCCTTCTTCCTAGTAAGTAGAACCATTAGTTTTTATTGACGGGACTAATGCTTTTCATTTAGGGCCAATTACAATAGGAAGGGAGACGCTTAAGGGTAACCGGGCGACGAAAGGACCCCATTAGGGAACAAGCTCGGGGCTGCTGTTTCCCATTTGGAAGGCCGGCTCCACATGCGAGTCATATTTAAACCGTAAACGGTGGCGCCCGGGGAGCCCTCGCGGCCGCCTTGAGAAACCCAATCCTTTTATCAAATTGCCAGATGGCCCCGTAGCGTAGAGGAGAAACCATTTACTTCAGGTAGTTTCCTCCTCCTGGAGCCGAGAGACGCTCTCGTTTACCAACCCCTCCCGCTGGCCGCGTCCCTAACCCGAGGAAGACAGCAGCCTCTCTGCTTCCCCTTGCAGCAATCACCCTTTGGCTTTTACTGGCAGCCCAGTGACTCCTCAGAAACTCCTGGTTTCCGTTTGATTCCACAGGGAAAGACGATTGGGCGGGGCACTCAGAGCACCCCAAATCCCAGCGGGGAGAGGTTGGGTTCCGCCCTGCATGTATCTCACAGCTGGGCTCCAGGGGCTGTGCCCATTTCACAGAAAACAAAGTGGAATTGGCCGTGGTGGTACACACCTGTTATCCCACCACTGGGGAGGGGGAGGCTGAGGCAGGAGAACTGCATGGAAAGTCCTGGCAATGCACTGCCTTTTAATTTTTGTTTCTCTCAAGGTTGTGAAAGGAAACTGTGACCCTCCCATGGGGCCCAGGGCCACTGGGGCTGGAGCATGGGCTTGGGGAGCCGAGAATGCAGCTGGACGCTGAGTGTAAACAGAGAAACCAGGAGGTAAACAGCAAATCAGCCCAGGCCCCAGAGTCAGAGGTGCTCAGGGAAGGAATGCTGGAATCTGCTTGCAGTCCTTCCAGTGCCACAGGTAGACTGACAGTGGGAGGGTGACAGCCCAGAGCCTGGGGACTCTCCTACCTCCTGCTGGGGGTCAGGGGCCACGCACAGTGTCGTCAGAGGCCAATGAGCCCAGCGGTCACACCGGTCCTTTGAGGACCTGCATTCTGGAGTCAGGAGCCACGAACGGCATCATAGGAGCTGCACCCTTGGATCTGCACCTCTACCCTTTGTGGCGGCTGCACTGGCACTGGTCTCACTTTGGAGATGGCACCTTGACATCAGGCAGGACTTTTCCTCCAGGGAGCAGGCGGGAGGCTGGGATTAGAGCCCCTGGTCAGAGTCCCCCCTCATCTCTGGCTCCCCTGGTAGGCAGGCACTGGAGGAGAAGAGCCTTGGGGTGAGTGAAGGACAGCCCTGCCCAGGTCAGGGACAGCTCCCTGCAGGGAGTGGGGCTCACGGTGGCACAGGGCTGAGGGTCTGAGGACAGGAGCAGAGGGCGCTGCAAGAGGCTGATGAAAGGGGCGTGACAAATGCAGAGAATGAGCTCCACCCAGGTGTCTGGGGATCTGGGGCTGTGAAACTTGGGGTGGTGGGTAGACTGAAGAGGGGAACCCCACACAACCCTGCCTGTCGCCAAGCTCACCTGACCTTTGCAGGGACAGCTGCGTGGACCGTGCATCTACCTTCCCCGCAGCCCCATCCACCCACGGCCTGCTGGTGGGGGTGAAGCTCTGGTGCGAGTTTGGTGAGACCCAGTCAGGTCCCCAGAAGTAGCCGCCGCTCCACCTGAGAGGGCAGAGATAGGCGTGCTAGGAGTCACACGAAGCTGCACCTTCCAGTCCAACCAGAGCTGCCTCAGATGCAGAGAGAAGACAGCACATTCTCAGAAATGTGGGTCCTCCTGCTTCCTTCTCCTGTGGCTTCCTGCTGTGGACCCTGCTTGCACTGAAATAGATGGCAAAAAAGAAAGACGAGGCAACCCAGCACGGCCCGTCCCGGAGGCAGAGAGGTGGGTCAAGGTGTGCACATCAGCAAGGGATGGTGCACACCTGTCATCCCAGCACTCTGGGAGGCTGAGGCAGGAGGACTGCCAGCTTGAGCCCAGCCTGGGCAACTTAGCGCTTTAATGGGGTCCTGTGGACCCATGAACGCAGTTATAAGGTTGGAACTTCGGGTGTGCAATTCCTACGGCCTCTCACCGGCGTGCCAAGTGCGGTGCTAGGCGCACTGAGAACTAGCAACTCACGTTAGGGAGATGACAGAATACAAAATTTCACTATAAACTGTTAGCTTTGTTTTAAACTTAAAATGTCATTAATTAACAACTGAACACCCATGTTGGCAGGTGGGGGCCAGCGGAGCACCCATATTTCAGCTGCTTTCCTGGCACCCTCCTCCTGCCAGTGCAGCGAGCTGCCCCGTTCACTTTCTGGTCGTCCTTCCCTCGTCCGCGGGGGTAGCGATCCTCACACACCCTGGCGCCTCGCCGGCCTGCTCTCTGTGCTGCTGAACCGAAGGCAGCAGCAGGGGGATCAGAGAGACAAAGGACATCAAGGCTGACCGTGCCGTGGGATGCTGGGCAAGTGACCGCACGTCCAGCAGGAAAACAACGCCGCACAGAGCGGTCGGGAAACGACTTAGCAACATAGGTGGCCAAAAGCGGACGTTTCATAAGCAACCGGTGCCAAGGTCTCGAAATGATTACGAAGGCACACGGTAGCTGCACAGCCTCACAGAGCCCTCCCTTTTCCCTGCCCTCCTTACCTCGGAGCCGCACGCAGCGCCTTCCAGAGAGTTTTCCTTTCCTTGCATCCAGAATTCCCAGATTCCAGAGGCGGCGAATCCTCCTCTCACATGACTCCTCCTCCCCTCTTGCTGATTGGCCTCTGGGTATCCCGTGACCAAGCCTGGCCAATCAGCAACCTCCACTAGGGTTTCTGAACTTGCAGTGGGCCGTTCCCTCATTTCCTGTTTTAAGCGGAGCACTTTTACCGTTGGGTAGATGCTAGGAGCAGAAAGAGAGGAGCCCCCTCGTCTAGCGGGTAGAGGACCGGACCCGGGCTGGTTGCCTGCACACGGGGGCCACATCCTGCCCTGGTCCTGAGAGGCTGTGCATTTCCATCTGTCTAAGCTGCTTCCTTGGCTTTTGTAGCTTGCTGTGCAAAGAGCCTTGCGGAACCTACATTTTTAAAATGCCCCTTTCACCACCTAGCAAAGGTGTCAGGCAGCTCCCCCTCCTGGGGGTGTGCTTGGGAGCTGTGGGATTGCTACCTCTGGGTCTCAAAGGAGCTCCAAGGGCCCCAGTGTTGCAGGCTTGGTTTAGAAGGTGGACTTGGGCTCACTGGGGAATGTAGCGGGCCTTGGGGACTGGCCCCTCCCATCTCCCTCCGTCACTTCTTGGCCACCAGATGAGCATCACCGGGCCACCACACAGTCCCCTCTGTGGTGTTTGGCCTCACCTCTGGCCCCAAAGGAACTTACATCTATGATAGATGTCAGTTCAAAGTCGCGTTTACCATTGTAGTATCTGTCCATGTAATGACATTTTCTTTAATGTTTTAACGCAGTAGTCCGTGGCTCTTACTGTTCAGCCGTTGTGCTACGTTTATTTCTATGTATTTTATTATGTTGAACATTGGGAAGAAAAGTTTATTTCTTGATTTCACTTTCTGGATTGTCCGTTACCAACCTGATTGGCAAATGAACATTTATCAATACATCTGATTTTTGTATAATAAAGTTGTATCTTGCAATGGTGCAAAATTCAAAAAACAAACAACAAAATCACTTCTACAGTAATTTCCTAAATCTCTCACAAGAGACTTGTGAGGCAAATATTGTCCTGTTTTAGAGATGAGGAAATGGAGACTGTTAAGTAACCTGCTGAAGGTGATAGATCTTCAGTCACTGAGTGACTCCCCTCATTTAACAGTGCTGCCCAGACACGCTAAGGAGAAAAACTTAGTGGAAACATTTTGTTCCCTGAAAGAAAGCAATGGAAGCATAAGAAAAAAAATCTCTTTTTCTCATTCCTATGTCTTACACACACAGGTGCACAGACTGTTTATAATCTTCAACTGCAGTTGTGATGTCTGGACCTACAGTAGCCATTTTGCATTTCTGAGGTGTTAAGCAGAAAAATGAAAAATCAACAAGCTGAGAACAGTAAGAGAGTCTGCATTTTTTATGGCTCCTTTGGTTTGCTGTATTAATCCTAAACTTCTTTCATCAAAATTCTTATGGGAAACAACTAAAGGTCCCTAGGCTTAAACTAATATTGGATATTCAGTTCCTTACAGCCCAATACATTTATAGCTGATTCAAACTCCTGAAATTTAAATTCTGGAAGTGAGCTTGTCCTGACCACTTGTTTTAGTCTGGATCAAAACTCTTTCTTTCCCACTTTATAGGCATCAGGAAAGCTTCCAATACTGTTTTCTCGTATGCAGGTTACTAATATCAAGGCTTTGAGTGATAATTTAATGCTCAGAAAGTGTTTTGATTATCTCAGTAGACTAGGAATAGAAGGGAGCAGCTCAATTTGATAAAATGCATCTGCTGAAGACCAGGAGCTAATGTCATGCATGACGGAGGCAGAGGAAATGAATGCTTTCCCACTAGGATCAGGACATGGGCCAAGGAGACTGCTCTCGCCTCTTCTACTTCACATCGAGCAGGGGGAACTTAAGCTACTGCAATAAAGAAAGAAAAAAGATGTTCAGACCGTGTCTTGGTCACTTTTTTCTGCTTGCTGAGACAAAATACCTGGCACCCCAAATGAAGCAAGAAGGGTTTATTTGGCTTACAGTTTGTGGAGGTTTCAGTCCATAATCAGCTGGCTCCAAGGTAGGGTGGCATGCACAGGGCAACACTTCAAAACAGCAGACAGAAAAATCAGCCAGAACAAAGGAGGGCAAGAGTAAGCCTCTTTTCCTCCTTTGTATCCTACATAGGCCACCCCCTCGCCAGGGCAGGTGTAGCACTCACAAAATCTCTGTGCCCTTCTTTGCACTGGATGAGGATATTTACAAAGTAAGGATCCTGGCTCCCTACTGAGTCTCTCAGTTAAACTTCTAACTCAAGTTGACACAATGTATCAACCATAATGGTCCAGAAAGAGACAATTGAAACTCTATTTCCAGATACCATAATTATTTATGTAGAAAATTCTACACAAATCTACACTAGAATGAATGTGTTTGGAAAGTTTTTAGGTTACAAGATTAATCTACATCAATCAGTTGTGTTACTGTTTACTAGCACTAAATAACTGGAAATTAAAATAACAAAAGAACACCAAACAGAAATAACAAAACTCAGCAGCCCTTTTTAATAAAGGTCCATATGGTTGTCTGTGGCCTATATAAATTCTCCTTCACAGCTACCCAAGTGTGCTATTCTAGGGCAAAAGCAGTATGGATAACATGCAAATGACAGTGCAGGTCTGTGTTCTAATAAAACTTTATTTATAAAATGGGCAGTGGGCCAAATTTGCCCTCTTGGCCATACTTTACCCGTCTCTGCCATATGCAATAGCAAAGAAGTATAACCTTTTAGAGATGTGTGAGCCCTACCTTTTAAATCCACAAGACACTGTCGGGGGAGATGAGAGATCAATGAACGGAGAGATAGAATGTTTTCATGGATTAAAAGACTCACTATTAGGAATTAGTTCACCCTAGATTGATCTATACATTCAGAACAGTCCCAGAAGCCATTTGAATTGAAGGTAACAAACTGGTTCTAAAATTGATACAAAATCACAAAGTGTCTGGACTTGCCAAAACTTTTAAAAAATGGAAGAACTTACAACTACTTGATTTCAAGGATCATTATAAAGATACCGTGAGAAGACAATGTGCTATTGACATAGAAAACAAGACTAATATCTAAAACAGCCAAACTCAGTAGGTCAGAGAGTCTACAAACCAACACTAAGAGCCAAATGCTCGGACCACCATTCTGTTCCAGTTCACATGCTGAAGCCCAAATGTCTATACAAAGACATTTGGAGGTAGGGCATTTGAGAAGTGGTTCAGTTGGGATTAGGCCACAGGGATGGGGCCCTTGTGATGGGATTGGTGCCCTTGCAGGAACAGGAAGACCAGAAAATCTTTCTTCATAGGTGTGTGCTAAGGGAAGGCCCTGTGGGCACCGAGAGGGCACTCTGTCTTTAAACCAGAGTGTGGGTCCTTACACGTCTCTGAGTCTGCCTGTGCGTTGATCTTCCACTTCCCAACCTCCAGAAATGTAAGAAATTAATTATCTCATCTACGGTATTGTGTGGCAGCTTGAACTCAACTAAGACATGGAGGTTCCCACACTGCTTATGTATGGTCTCCTGACTTCCAGCAAAGGTGTAAAGGCAACTTGATGTCACCAAAGGCTGCTAGAAAAGCCAGATACCCAGAGGCAAGATGTGAGTCACACCAGGTGAGGTGGCACATGCCTGTAATTCCAGCACTCAGCCGACTGAGGCAAGAGGTTTGCCACAAGTTTGAGGTCAGTCTGAGGTGCATAGTGAGCTCAAGGCCAGCCTGAACTTTAGCCAGGCCTTGTCTCAAAAAACAACACACACACACACACACACACACACACACAGTTGAGCGGCAGTCTGTACCTTCCAGTATGTACAAAGCCGTCTTCAAAAAATAGACAGACTTAAAATTTGAAAACTTCTAGAAGGAACCTTCTAGTAGTCTTGATTTAGATGTCTCAACTGCAACTCCAAAAGGACAGTTGATAAAAAAAAAAGCATTAAAAATAAACAACTTCTGCTAAGAGATTAAAAAGGCAGAAGCTTAGAGAAAGTATTTATAAAATGTGAATTGGTTAAGAGTCCTGTATGCAGACTCTAGAGAGAACCCTTCAAATTCAGTAATGAGAAAATAATTTAAAAATTGGGCAAAATGTGTGAACAGACACTTCACCAAAGAAAATATTCAGGAGGAAAACAGCATTTTAGAAGATGCATCCCATGATTAATCATTAAAGAAATGCAAGCTAGACCAAGATGAGATACTGCTGCATGCCAACTAGAGGGGCTGACAGCAGGAAGCCAGGCCACACCAAGTGAGCAAGGACAGACAGGAAGTAACATGCTCTTGGACACCGCTGGCCAGGGGTGCAGGTCCTCTGAGAGACAGGTGTTTAAACTGGGGTTTGGATGAATGTCCCCTACTGGTCCCAATGTAAGGCTTCCACGCTGGGGTGCGCACCTCCAGATGTCCAGGGAGAAGCCTCTGCTCCCTTCCCCCCAGGAAAGCTGCTACTGATGCCGACACCGCTCATCACAGAAGGCATCTTAGCACAAGGCAACACAGACACCTGTCCCCAGAAGGCCACCTCCACAGCCTTCCCGGGAAGATGCTGCTTGACGGTGACAGCAGAATTTTCCACTGGGATCCCATATCACTCCATAGTCTTAACCAGTGTTTATTTAAGAAAATCCATAGTTTGGACAAGTAACATCATTTTTCCTAACTAAAACGATGCGCAGGAAAAGTCTCCATTCTAGTAGAACCCGCAGACTTTGTATCATCTACACAGCAGCAAGAGGCAGGCACGTCTCAGACAGTGCTGGCCCCAAGCGGGGCCGACAGCTTGCGCAAGCCGTGCTGCACTGTCTTGGGCTTATGCAAAGCTCTGCTCGAGCTGGGCTCTCCAATTCTTGCCCTGAGTTGAGTGATTTGTCTGTTGAAAATCATGGCAGGAAATGTGGGCATGGTAGAGGGCAGAGTTCTGCACAAAGACTGTCTTCTGGCCACTGCTCTGTGACGGGTTGTCCCCAAAGCCAGTGATTTGGAAGAACAAGCATGGTGGCTAGAAGCTGGCTGTGCTAGGCTGGCCCCGCCAGATGATCCAGGTAGAGCTGTTATCAACTGAGCTGGAGAAGACACTGGAACAAGAGCTGGAGGAGGCACAGGCTTGCGGGACAGGGCACTTCGGGGGGCTGGTGGAGGATCTGTCTAGCTGGAGGGGACAGTCAGACATCAAGTGTGGGTGTCAGGCAGGAAGTGGACCAGAAGCCTGGGTCCTGGGGCACCGGGACTGAATACACAGATTTAGGGAGCAGGTGTGGGTCCACAGTGCCACTGATGTGATGAAGCCGGGCAGGGAGCAGGCACAGATGTGACGGAGGAGAAGCTGCTGAGGCAGGTGGGAGACGGCAAGAGTGGGGAGCCCTGGGGGCTTGTTCCACTCCTACAAGACTGAGGATGGAGGAGGCTGGGAGTAGAGTGTCACAGTGGTGGCCCAAGCAACATTGGAAAGTCAAACAGTATCACCAAAAGCTTAGGCTCTGTGCTTCTCTTGGCAAAACAGAAGAAGCTCTGGACCCGCATTCCTTCCGGCCACACTGAGCCAGAGCTGAGAAGCAGTAGCTCTAGAGGCAGCTGGGCTCCTCAGTCGCTGGGGTCCCCACCAGTCTCTGATGCCTTACGCAGAGCCCACTTTGCCTAACTTAATTTTATCCTAACCCCTGGGGGCCACAAGTTACTACTTCCTTTGAATAGCTCATGGGAGTTCTCCACTACTCCTACCTCATGTCCTGAGATTCTTGTCCTCAGAGAAGACATGATACTTCTAGAACCTTCCCCATCCTGTGGCCTGGGAACCTGCTGGGAGATCAGATCAGTTTTTCTACCACTGGGACAAAACACTTGACACCCACAGTTCAAAGGATGAGAGACTCAATTTAGCTGATGGTTTCAGAGGGGTCAGTCCATGGTCTGCTGGCTCCAGGGCAGAAACATCACAGTGGAAGGGTGTGATACAGCCGTGCTGCTCACTTCATAGTGGCTGTAGGGGAACAGCACCAGAGGAAGGAGCCAGGTACCAGATAGAATATCCAAGATCATGCCCTCCTGACCCACCCAGACACACTCGGAAGGGTGCTTTACTAGTCTCCCAAGACAATCAAGCTGACAATGAAGGTTAACCATCACACCCCATAGTGTACCTTGACGCTTTGGGGCCTGGGTTTGCTTCCCAGGGCCTGGAATATAGGATTGAGTTTAAGAGAGCTTATCTTCTGGGCTAGTGGGGGCCTGTTTAGAATCCTCCCCAAGGCCAAGGCAGGAAGAAGAGTGAACAGGGAGAAGAGGTGGCCCCATCCTTTGCAGCCCTGCCAACCTTCCCTGGAGCTTTGGGGGGGATTGGGGTCTGAATGACCACAGCAGAAAAATCGTGAAGTAAATAGTTTTCCCAAGCACTGCCCTTGAATGGAATGTTAAGTGGCTCCAGGTTGGTGGACCTGGCATAATTTGCAGCACTAAACACAAAACAGATTTGAACAGCACAGCCTCTAAGCCCGGCCCTTGTCCAGTCTGGAATGTTGGCGGGAGCAGAAGTGCCCAGCTTGTGCTGGACAAGAGAGGGGCACTCAGTGGGAGACAGGAGAGTACAGGAGACACAGCCTTCTGGGGCCACAGGCAAGACTCTCTGCTCTTCTGGGCCTCAGTTTCTCATCTCTGAAATGGAAGTGGGGTGGCTGGTGGCAACAATACTCAAGCAAGTTTTTCCAATAGGATTCTGACCTCTGGTCTTAGCACAATCCCACGACACAGTGGGCACCCCAGACTGTATGGGACAGAGGCATTCATGCCCTTCCTGCTTCCAGAAGGAGGCCTCCTGAGTCCTCTCGCCCAGATGAAGACAGGCCACTCAGCTGCCTGGCCTGGGACTTGATGGCTGGAATCAAAGTGCCAAAAAGTCAGGGGAGCCTAGCAACCCACCTAGGATTCATGTGGAAGCTTCGTCCTGCCCCTTAGGTTAGCATAGAGCTGCTCTTTGGGTGACAAAGTCAATGCTGTAGGCAGGAGTTGACTCAGCTCTTGGCAGCAGGCAAAAAAGGGGGCTGGGAACCCCTCTAATTTGTAATGGCCCCATGGTGGAGAAGAAAGCCCCCAGAAAAGAACATAGCAGGTTTCTTGCCCTGTGTACCAGTGAGGGAACACCCACTTTCCTGAGCCCCAGCTCCCCTCTCCTGTGACCATGGCGATGACCTGGCCCGGCTCCAGCTGGGTGGTTGAAGAGCCTTACTAGGTTCCTTCTGGACCTGAGGCTGCCCAGGCCAACGCAGCACGGGGCTGGCAGCAGAGTGGGACCCAGCGACAAGGAGCCAGTTCTGGTAGCAGATGGTGATGACCTCTATGTCCTTAAGGCAGTGACGGAACGAGAGGACAGGAGAAAAACTGGGTGGCAGCTGGAATCTTCTAGACTCTGTGTCATTTTAGGGCTACAGTGGAAAATGCAGACATCTCCTAGGATGGTCACAAGGGCCCTGGCGATTCCCAGCGTCATCCAGCATGGCCCTTTCCACCCACATGCCCGCATGTGCGTGGCCTAACATTGGCTGCTTAAAACCCCGATGTATCTCCCCAGGAAATTCATAGGGAAATCATTCAGTGGGGGGACTGGGAAGAGAATCTCGGGGCTTAGGGTGTAATTGACCTACTTATACTCTCTATTTTTAAACTCTGCCTCATATTACAAAAGATTTTAAGACAATGATTTATATTTAATGCAATAAGAAAGGAAAAGATGGAGGGCGTGGGGTGGATATGGAGAACAGAGGTAAGAAAGTAAAACAGAGGCAGGGCTGAGCAGTGACCAAGGCAAAGAGGTAAATGCTCAGAGGGCAGCTTCGCAGGGATTTGTAAGACAAGAGTCAACATGTGCTCAGGCTGGCCGTAGTGGTGGTGCAGGCCCGCACCCCTATCTGGGAGGCCAAGGCAGGAAGGCACTGAGTTCTAGGCCACCCTACACCACTTAGGAACTTAGTGAGACCCTGTCTCAAAATTAAAATAATGACAACAGTAACGATGATGAGAAAAGGCTGGGGATGTGTGAAGCTCAGTGTGAAGAACCCAGGTTCCAGCTCCAGGATGGCAAAAATAATTAATTAATTAAAAATAGTTACGCACATGCATGCATATATGCACACATAAATGTATGCTCGGGGAAAAATGTTTCCCCTAAGTCCTCAGAAAGGGGCTCCCGGGCTTGAGCTCACCTCCCAATCCTCTTCCTTAACAGAGAGAATTCCTGAGCCAGAGGATGTCCAGGCCAGGGTTGGCACGGCCAGGGAGCAAGGTGTGGGGAGGGTGTGGGGTGTTGTATCTGGAGCCCCCAGGTGAGAATTCCCAGGAGCCTTTGCACCAGAAACATAGTGAGGAGAAACAAGGGGTCCCCGAGTCTGGTATCTTCATCTTTAGGGTAAGAGGTGACTCTGCCCAGGTTCAAGAGACTTCTGAGCAGTCTGGAGCCATTCCCAGGGTGCCATCTTGCCTGGTGAATCCTGGAGGAGTCCACACTGTCCTGACCTCTGGGATGGGCCCTCTAGGTCATGTGATAGGCTCTGGCCAACGAAGAGGGCATGGGAGGAAACCATGCCTTTTCCTGCTTGGGCACAGCCAGATGGGACTTCTTTGCCTCTCTCTTCTTGGGACCCAATGACCAGGCTTGGAGTTGGTCAGTCAGCCAAGCCAGAGACCCCTGCTGCAGGTGAGTGGCTCCCGGGACGGGTGTTCCCTGCATCATGTGTGAAGCACAGGGAGCAATGCGGGACAGGGGACCAGGCCATACCCCCATGAGCTGTCTGTCCCCATCTGGGACCCCACCATCTGGTGTACCTATCTACCTGATCCTGTTTTGCACAGAAAGAGAGAGTCGAAGATTAACAACAAACTAAGTTGACCCAGAAGAAGGCTTCCTGTAACAAACATCAGGCACAATTTGCTCTTTGAGCGTGGGCGAATCACATAACCTGAGCACCAGCCAGCTCAGGTGTGGAAGGATGGCCAAACTCCTGGCAGCTTGGCTCTAACATCCCCTTCTGTGGATGGGAAGAACTACATTTCCCAGAATGCCCTTCACTGGATGGTACAGGGTTAGAGTTGCCCAGACATAAGCTTGAGAGGGTGTGAAAGGTAGGCAGGAAGCAGAGCCCTTTGATTGCAGGAGGTCACAGTGGCAGATGCAGAACTACGTGATAGCCTGGGCTTGCCCTACTGTCCTGTATTCTGGGTCCAGTTCCTCTTCCTGGCTGATGTCTTGTTGATCAGTGGTGGTCCAGGCCCTGTAGTAGGGGCCTGCTGGTGGCCTTCCCCTTGACTTCCGGTCCTGATATCGTGTCTGTGTTCCTCCTGTAGGGCTGTCTGGCCAGTGCCAGGCCTCTGTGACATCCCTCAGACCCTCCAGCTACACCTACAGTGCCTGTGTCCTCCTGGTTTAGTCCACATGAGCAGAGGCCTGTATGCACTGTCCTGTTCTCAAGGACCCCAGCAGCCCTGCCTTCCTGGCTGACCTGCTGGACATGATGCCAACCCTCTCCAGAGGTGCTGTGGGGACAAGGGAGAGACTCAGGGGACACTGACCATCCTCCCTGGTAAACCATGTGTCTCCCCTAAAACCACTCCTGCTGGTGGGCAGGGCTGGCCTGCTGTCCCGAAAGCTATTCCTTTTGTCCTTTTGCATTTGGGCTGATGAGGGCACTTCCTGGAGCCTCCTCCAGGGGTGGTTCCAGGCCCCATCCCGTCATGTGCACTGCTTGTCTAGGAGCTGAGGGGGCAGTGCGGGGTAGGCCAGACCCTGGCTCTAGTGGGTGGGTGCAGGGCTGACATCCAGAATGGAGCCCAGCATTTCCCCAGCTTTGCAGGGCCAGGCCCGAGGCTCCTTGCAACCTTGTTTATCCGCATTACTGAGACCATGGTTCCTCAAATCCTCACAGATTCAGCACAGAGGTAAACATGGAGCAGCCATTAAACACTAGTCCATTTAATGGGCTCCCTGTGGCTGGGGAGTCTGTGATTCCCTTCCTCTAATATAACTAATATCACAGTGGACATCTTTGTCCCTAATCTTTATCCAAATATCTAACCATTTCTGTACGGTGGGTTTCCAGAAGTGGGATTGTTCCCAGATCATAATTGAGACATTCTGGTTAGAGAGGCAGATCGCTTTTGTAGAAATGAACCTTTACTGGAGAGCTGAAGAAAATGACACCCTGAGAGGGCCTGGGATTTGCTTAGTCACAAAGCAAGTCCCAACATGGCAGGTGTGGCAGGGAGTGAGAGGGTCCAGGGCTTGCTGGACTGGGCTTCTCATGGCCCTGTGGTGAGGGGCGGCAGGCAGCAGGGGAGGGGAGGCTGTGGGCCTGAGACTCCTGGTGCTTGGCCAGTCCTTTCCCACATTAGCTTTGTGACCATGTGCGTGTGTGCGTGTGTGCGTGCGTGTGTGTGTGTGTGTGTAGATGGGTCATTTATTCCCAAGATGGTAAAGAAGCAGATTTGCACAAGGATCAGCCCAGACTTACCCGTAGCAGACAAGGTTTGGAACTCACTGCTCTGCGCGGCCTTCACAGTTTGGGGTAGGGCCTGAAGCCACCACCTCGTGTGGTCACGAAGTCTCCTTGCCTGTTTCTGTGAGCCAGCCTGGGTCCCTGTGCACCAGGCCCTCCCCAGTGCAAGGTGTGAGAAGCCTGAAAGAGGGAACAAGGGCCCAGAGCCACCCAGCCCGCTGGGCACATTCTTCGACAGGCTGATGTGTCCTTTCCATTAAAATAGCTTCGACCAAAGGCAGACAATTTATGGCTGAATTTATGGTCATATCAGTGGGATGGCAGTGGAATGGGCTGCCTCCTTGGGGCCCTGTCTGGCAGGGCTCCTCATGCTCTCCCTTCTGTTGGAGAAATATCCCACCTAGGCTATTCCTCCTGTCCTTGGGCCTTTTGGGGATCTCCAGCTGCTCCCCAGGGCTGGTCCTGGGCACAGCAGCCCTGGTTGTTTGAGGAGAAGAGAAAAACAAGCAAAGCCACTTGTGCAGAAAGAACCAGGACACAATTGACTCCCAGAGGCCATATTTTATTGCAGTGCTTCCTTCATGTCTGCAGCCTCGGCAGGCGAGGGGTAATATATTAGCTCCGTTGGTTTAACTGGACGGCAGCATGAGCTTGTAATAAGGATGTGGTAATACACCGAGAGATCTGTACGCCCATAAAACTTGACCTTATAAATCTCCCAGTGTATCGATTCCATACAGCAGCCACTCCCTGCCGGGGACGGCGCAGACTCCCAAAGCAGCTGCTGATGACAGCAGCGGGTCCCCTCCCCACCCCTCTCCTTAATAATTCCCCCAGACGGATGGGTCAGGGCACACTCATTTCTTTAGCAAACTGGAAAGCCACACTGCAACGCTTAAGATCCACTTTGGTTTCCAGGACGGAGGGACAGGGTCCTTCTTGCTAAGTTACCTAAGTTCCTGGACAATTAGGATACCGGGTTTCCTAGGCCACTTCCAGCCGCTGCCTTGCTTATGCATGGAGGTGCCACTGTATGACCCTCCTACTCCCGCCCAAGAGTTGGCAAACTCCTGTAAAGGGCCAACCAGTGAATAGTTTAGGCTTTTCAGGCCATGAGTTTTTTGTCCCAGTCTCTAACTCTGCTGTAGTAGGGCAGAAGCAACCATAGACAACAGGTAAATAAATGGGTGTGGCCCTGCCAATAAAACTTTATTGACAAAAGCAGATAGGCCAAGTTTGGTTCCGTGTTAGAGCTCATTGCAGGGGTAAGCTTGGCATCTAGGGCCTACAGGGCCTCAACAGTGTGCAGTTTCTGTTCACCATCTTACCTGACTCTGAGGAAGAGCTGTCCTTGTCCCCGTCCATCTCACAGATGAGACAGCGGAGGTCTTGAGGGCTTCAACAGTTCCCCGAGGCTCCCACAGCTAGTGTGAGCAGAGGTAGGATTTGAGCCAGCAATTCCGAGCTCCAGGGCACAGGAGCAGCGGGAGAGAAGGAGCAGATAGCACACTGGGGGCACTGAGGTGACATCACGCCATTAGCCTCAGACTGAAGCGCTTGTATATGCAATTATCGCTACTGCTCCAGCCCTTTTCACTCTTTGTTTTGAGGCAGGGTTTTGTTAAGTTCCTAAATTGCCCTGGCTGGGCTCAAACTTGGGATAATCCTGCCTCAGCCTCCCAAGAGTGCTTGAATGACAGGCAGGTACCACTACTCTTTTTTTTTTTTGTCTTTTTGAGACAGGGTCTCACTGTGCAGTTCAGGCTAGCCTTGAGCTCACTTTGTAGCCCAGGCTGGTTTTGTACTCCCAATGGTCCTCCTGCCTCAGCCTCCTGAGTACTGGGATGACAGGCGTGTGCCACCACACCCAGCTGTCACTCTGTTCCACTGCCTGGGTTTTCACTCCTAGCTGTGTGGCCTCCAGCCAGTTACAAAACCTCTCTGAGCCCTCGTGCAGGATTGTCACAAGGATTAAATAAAACATGTGGGAAACTTCTTGGGAAACGCTAAAATGTTGAGTAAATGTTAGTTTATCTAATTTTCCTAAGGAGTCCAGGCAGATGACTGGACAGCTGCCCTCTTTTCTGAATTAAAAAGCTGTAGGTTGGCGTCTCCTTCCAGCAGTCCCTGACTTTGGCAGGAGTCTTTCACAGGTGGAGCTGAATGTGAATTTGATTAAAATCCCCTACCCTTGGCCGCAAATGGACGACAGCGTTGCTGGCCCTGCGGCCCCAGAGGGAGGACTTTGAAGCCATTGGGACAGACAGGCGGGTGCAGGGGGCAGCTCCCTGCTGGCCCTGGCAAGGCGGCTCCCAGCAGCATGGGGTTCTGTTTAGGGCAGCGCTTCCCCGTCTGGGCAGATGGCCTGCAGGAAAGGGGCTTGGCTGATCTGGTTTCAACTAATTCTATTAAACGAAAAGTTCTGTAGAGCAGATTCCTCTACGAGCCTCTGTCCACATGGCGATTTAATCAGGTAAATTAAAACATCGTTGCTTTCTGTGGTGGCCTGGTCGGGGCTGGCAGGGAGGCGGGAGTCCAGATTTTCAGGGACTTTGGCCACAGGGGCTGCTGGAAGCACCTGGAGACAGAGCAGGGCCCCTGGGGGGGGCAGGTGGCAGGAAGAGGGCATTGGGGACACGCTGATTAGGGTGGCAGGGTGCGTAGGGTGCTTCCGGACTGCCCAGGCCACCTCCTCCCGGTGCAGATGGAGAAACGGGGGCTGGAGAGGGGTGTGGCTTGACACAGGTCACCCAGGGACATGGGTGCTAATCAAAAGGGGGGGTGGATGTGGAGCCCCGGGAAGTGACAGCACTAAGCAGACTGAATGCCAGAGACCCTGCTGTCCCTGGGCCAGGGGTGGCTCTGTGCCCTCCTGGGAGAATGGCATTTGTTTTTGCTTTTTATTTGGCCAGGTGCTTTGGCCTCTTCCTCTGCTGGCCTCTCCACAGCAGCCCTGCCTGTCTTGCCTGGGTGATTTGGGGGGTCTGTCTCCCCAGAAGTCCCTGATACTGGGCCATCTTCTGCAGTGGCTTTTGGAAATCTCTGAAGGACTAGAACCTTCTTGTACAGAAATCTTGGCACTGACAAGGCAGGAAGGGCCTCAGGAAGCTGGAAGGCCCTGAGCTCAGCATATCTGGGCCCCCTTCACCTTTTACTGTGCAACTCCCAGGGGCACCCCGGCCCCTCCAAGTCACTTTACAACCTGAACTGTTTTTGTTTTGTTTTGGTGTGGTTTTGATTTTGATTTTTTAAAACCGGTCTTGGCATTTTCTGCTTCCCCCATTCCAGTAGGATAGCCAGGCCAGCAGAGAGTCACCCCACGTTATGGCAACCCCATGGGCTGAGGAGCCTGGATTCACACCTGGTTGTGAGATTACCCAGCTAGAGCTGGAAACAGAACAGTCTGTGATGGCACAGAATGGGCAAGTGGCTGTGCCACCAGGTTGGAGCTGGTCCTGGACAAACTTGCAGGCAGAGAAGGTTTGGGTTCTCCTGCCCCGCCCTTCCTTGAAGCCCTGCTTCTATCCTGCCACGCTGTCCGTGCAGTTGGATGGTGACCAGGCTATGACGGCCAGCAAGTGTTCAGGCAGACTCTGGTGGGATTCACTCCCTGGTGGAAGGGCAGGGACGCCCACCTGCACCCACAGGGGAAGCTGGTGGCCTGCTCCTTTCTGGCCCTGCTTTGTCTTTGTCTTCCATGTTCCTGAGAACGTGGAAAAGCTGGCGGCAGCTCCAGGACCTCTCAGTTGTCTCCTGTCTTGCAGAGATGCCCTGCAACACGACTGCCTGCACCCCTTCTGCAGAGTTTGAGGGTTCATCCACCTCCCCCTCCACCGTCACATCTCATGTGTGTGTCCATCTTATTGTCATCAAAGGGTCACCTGGGCAGAGACCAGGCTTGCTCAGCCCACAGCAGATTTTAGCCGGCCGTCAGTGACTCTGCTCCTGATAGGAGGGAAGGTGTCTCTGCGATGCACCTATGCTAGGAAGCAGGCCGTGTGCATAGTTCCACGTGGGGAAGGGCGCTTCCTGCACATCTGGTTGATGGTCCCGACTGACCCCAGGTCTGTGTCTGGACAGCTGAGAGCTCACTGGTCACTCGCCTCTTTAGGGAATGGACCCTCATAGGCCCAGGCAACAGGACTCTCGTGCTTGTCTGTGCTGGGGACAGAGGGTGGGAAGCCAGCAGTGGTGTGACCCCCACCCCTCCAGAGCATCACGCCTGGGGAAGTTGTGCCTCCAGGTGACACAGGCCTGGGGCAAAGTGGATTTGTACAGGAGTGTGACTGATCTGACTGATCGTCCTCCAGCCACGCTGCAGAATTAAGAAAGGACCCTGTCAGTGCTACCCAGAGCATCATCAGCATGACATCTGCCATGCTGGCACTAAGAAGCCACAGGTGACAGCCACCAATGTGTGGGCTTTCTGGTCAGAACCACATGGGATCAAGTCTTGGTCTGGTTCCTGCGCGGTCCTGAGCAGGCTGCTTGACCTCTCTGAACATCAAGGACCTCATCGCACACAAGGATACTAAAATGTGGCATCTCCCACTCAGCTCAGAAACACAGACAAATGCAGAGTGTTCCATGGCCCTGGAGGCAGGCCAAGACGGGGAGGGCCTGGCTGGGTGCAGTCCTCTGAGATGGTGCTCCGCAGACTCGTTTTGTCTTTGTATGACATTCATGGCTGCCTTGTCACATGTGTTCCAGGAACACTCAAGGCACGTTGCCCTTTGTTACCGGAAGTGCTTCCTTTGTCACCAGAAGTGCTTTCTTTGGTCCCCGGAAGTGCTTGCTTTCTCACTAGGAGTGTTTGATTCAGGTTTCTGCTGGGCCAGTGCAAGTAATTTATCCCACTGTCTCAGGCACAGAAAACAGGACATTGATTATGTCCCTGTTGAGGTGGTCACACCCATCCTAGGCCTACTGGCCGCCTTTTTCACAGTTAGTGAGAGATCAGTCTCTTGCAGGTCAGGGGTGCAGAATCTGGGGAGGTGGAACCATATTCCCACAGGGAGAGGGATGAGGACGCTGCATCTGTTTACAGTGCCTTTGATCTTCTGGTTCAGCCAATCCCTTTCCAGGGAAGTGAGTCATAGCAATACTGATTTTGCTGTCAGTCACCAGCTTGATCTTCACCGAATGCTGAAGATGAGCCAGGTGAGTGTAAGTGGCAGGCAGGAAGGTACACACTTAAAATCTCAGCCATTGGGAGGCTGAGGTAGGAGGATCCCAAGTTCCAGCTCAACTCGGTGACTTAGGAAGATCCTATCTCAAAGTAAGAAAGAAAAAAGGGGTGGAGATGTAGCTCAGCACAAAAGCCCTGGGTTCAGTCCCCAGTCCTGCAAACGCCTTGAGAATATAGCTGCTCATATCAGCAGTGGCCTGCTTGTCCACTGCCCACGTCCAAAGCAGATCTCCAACTAGCTCAGGCCCGGCCCAACCTTCCAGGACTGTCTGGCTGCTGTCTGCCATCGTGGATGCCTTAAACCCCTTCGAGGCCTCCCCATCTGAAAAATACGAGCCACTGTCCCAGCCCTGCCATTTAAAGTTCTGCTCTATGCTGGAAAAACTTTTCTGTCAATTTGTGAGCACAAAATTTACTCTGCATACTTTCAGAGATTCGTGTTTTATCCGTTTTTAATTAACTCATTTTGAAGCTTTCATAGTTGCCCTCAAAATATTTTATTGGCATTTCATTGCCATTGTTTTCCCTGGGAAGGCCTCCGGGACTGCAGAGGAGGGTCACCCGGCAACACGGCTTGGCATTTGGACATGCTTTTGTTCCTTTCTCCTGCGCCAGCCCTCTCTGGGGTGCTTGCATTTACTGTTAAAATATTACAGAGGGCCACACGGCCATCAGCCCAGTGCTAGACTGTCTCTAATGGATTTAATTATTCATAATTGCCCAGCTGGGTTGACGCATACTTATGTGTGATTATGGGCAGCGGGCGGCGCTGTAGCAAATGGTGAGTCCCCTCCCGATTAGCAGGAGGGTCAGGGAGTCACTGAGGGGCCCTCCCTGCGCAGCCCATGGACACTGGGGAGAACTCGTGTCAAAAGTTGCGATTGACTCTTTGAGGTGCTGGCATGAGCTCAGGGCCACCCCCACCCCCCGGAAAATTTGCCTGTAATGTGTGGGAATTTACAATTCTCGGTCCCATGGAATCTGAAAACAAAGGACATGGAATTGTTGATGGACAATGGGTGGGGAGGGGAAGTCAGGAGAAGGGAGTTGTTGCCCAGAAGGTAGATGAGAAAGCCATGGAGTTGATAGAAATAGCAGCAGATCACCAGGACCCGGGATACAGGACAGTCTGCACCTCCCACCCAGACATCTGTAGAATTGAGAATCCAGCCTTGTGGTGTAACTGGGCTCCTTGGGAAATAGACAAAGCCACTGATATCTGGGGGATGCGGGGCAGGCCAGGGGACACAGAAGCAAATTCCGTCACAGGGAAGTCGAGATGTCATCAGCCTAAGGATTTCTAATTGTCCCCATACGAGGCTTCTTAATTAATTCAAGACAACTGAATGATATGAGCCTGTGTGTGTCTTGTCATGGGGCAGCTTCCTGGTAACCAATATTGGAGGCCATAAAAGGGGCTTTAACATTCTTGCTTCTTAATGGTCCCCAGTTGTCCTCGCTCAGAACCGCCCAGGTCCTCCCGCTTGTTTCAGAGCATGATGAGGAATTTGTAATTGATGCCTCCTTTGCCTTGTCTGAGCCTTGTGTCAAATCAGGGAAAAGCAGTAGAACTGGCAGGGTGGGGAGGGTCAGTCCCATTCAACCAGGAGGGAAACTAAGGCTCCAGCAGGTAAAGTAACTGAGTGGAGATTTATTTACTGTGCGGGGACAGAGAAGTGAGGGCTCCCTTCCAGGAACCCACATTCCTTCCACCTTCCCCCGCTCTGCTCCGAGGAGAAGTTCCTAAATAGCTCAGAACCTCTCACTGTGGCTCTGTGCTCCTCGGGAGGGGTCACAGCCTCAGAAGCAGGTAGGTAAACCCTGGAGATGACTCAGGAGGAGGAGGAGGAGGAACGGGAGGAGGAGGCAGCAGCTTTTAAGATGGCAGAGGGCCTTTCTGCTCACTCTCTCTTCCCAGTCCCTAATGACCACTACAAAGCACATATTTTCCAAAGTCAAAGTTCAATAAATAGTTGCAACGTGAGTAAATGAGCTCCTAGGCTCTGCTTGGGGAAACCTAGGCTAGGTATCATCATTAGGAGAACCAGGACCCCAAGGCCCTGTCATCTGATGCCTCCTCCACTTGGCCACCCCTGGAGGGTCTGGGCAGGCGGTTTAATCGAAAGCAAATCCTCAAATAGTCCTGGAGATGATGAGCGGACCCTTGGCTCTAATTTGCCCTCCAGGGGCCTGGTAGGATCTTTTCTCTAAGAAAAACACAGAAATGGTTTTTTTTACAGTCCAACCAACCGCACAGCTCCGCAGACCTAGAGAGAGACGGACGGGCAGCCAGCCACAGCCTTGCGAACTGCTGTGTATCATCAGAAGGATGTGATTACACGTATTTATACACACTGATTCTGAACCAGGGAATTGCGGGATGGCGCTGGAGCAGAGAGAAACAGGGACAGAGACAGAGAGAGAGAAGAAAAGAGAAGGGAAGAAAAGAAAGAAAGAAAAAGGCTTAAAAACTCCTGATAATAAGCAATTCTTCATGGAACAAAACTACTACAATAGCCAGCCTTTGATCTTGCAGTCTCCTGTTGCCAATTGTATTTTGTCACCATCGGCTGTCACCCGAGAGGGAGCACTTTTGAATTAAGCAGTCTACAGCAATTTAGTCCTCACGGGCTTTGAAGTGCCAACATCAGTCAGGCCAGGACTAACTTTTTTCATTAAAAATTTTTCAACTTCTCTAAGGGGGTTTTTGCCTTTTTTTTTCTTCCTAAGCCTGCCAGGGCATTTAGATAAGTCGAGCCTCCAACCCGT
The DNA here is from genome assembly GCA_004027295.1 of Dolichotis patagonum. Taxonomy (NCBI): domain Eukaryota; kingdom Metazoa; phylum Chordata; class Mammalia; order Rodentia; family Caviidae; genus Dolichotis; species Dolichotis patagonum. Next base: position 15,205 of record PVJX010011114.1, on the reverse strand, counting down.
GGCCCCAAGACATCAAAAGGCCCTCGGCCCAGTAATGCTGGAGGCAGCGACCATTAAGCCCTAATGGAGTGCTTCATTAAGGTCGCTTCAAAGGCCCCGTTTACAGACTCGGAGATTGACTAATTTACACATTGTGGGAAAATTGCTACCAGCTCTGCCCCAACCCCAGCAGGGGGAGAGACGCCCTCTTTCTCTGAAAGGCAGGAACTGCAAACAGACCTTCTAATTACACAGGGGCCTTTTCCAGGCTCTAATCTCCGGCGCTGTCCTAAAGTTTGGAGCAGGCAGAGTTGGCCTGGCGCTGGGAAGCCCAGTCTTGCTAAAGACACGGGGTGTGAACCCCAGCTCCAGCCCTGCCGGCAGGGAGGCTGTGTGTGCGCGTGACTCAGCTTTCCTGGGCCTCAGTCTCCCTTGCCTGGAAGTGAGTGTGATCAACCTACCCTCCAGGATTACTCCCCAGGAGAGGGGTGAAGATGGGGGAGCTGTCGGGGCCCACTGGCCGCTCTTACCTCAGCACAATACAAACGCCATCCCCGAATCTGTGACCGACTTCCTGCATCTCCGTTTCTTGGGCTCTTGGGCTCCTGGAGCACATTTGTAGGCAGATTGGGGCGCAGAGCCCAGGAGGGGACAGTAACATCTGCTGCGTGACGTCTGAGATGCTTTGATGTCCTCCAGGGCAGCACGGCATGGTGTCAGCTCCTGTCCTCACACCAAGCTGGGAGCCGGGATGCTCTCACGTGGACCCACCCACCATGCTGTCACAGCAGCCTGGTCACTAGAGGGGGCAGCACCAAGCCAGCGTGGGGGTCCCCTCCCAGGCCAGGCCTGCTCCTGAGGTGCTGGGCAGCAGCAGCCAGACGGCCTGCCCTTTCTGGGCTGAGCGGGCGGGGCCCAGATGAGCCCAGGGCCTCCGCATCCTGGCTCCCGGGATCCTTCCTCCTCTTGTGCCCTAGCATCGCTGGGATCTCCAGAAAAACGCCAAGTCTTGGGTCTCCTAGGTGGGAATCTGCCTTGTCAGAGAATCCCTGTGACATGGGCACAGGGCACATGGCACAGGGCATGGGCCAGCTACCTTGCTCTGTTCTGCCTTTGGCCAAGGGAGATTCGTGGTTATTCTCTCCTCAGGAGGCCTCACCCAGTGCTTGGCCCTGGAAGCCCTGATCTTTGAAACTGACAGCCTGGCCCTTTGTCTGCCACCCAGCAGGGATTCGCTGTCATCATTTTCCTGTCCCGGGTCACTTGGGAAGCAAAGTAAGTGGAAGGCAGTAAAAGGAAACCTCTGTCCACTCCAGGGGCACCTACTGTGTGCCAGGATCCCGCCAGGCAGAGCACTGGTCAGGGATGCCTTTGGCAGGATTAGCTGAGCAGGGGGGGTTAAGTGACTTGCCCCAGGTCACACAGACCGTGGGCTCCGTCAGGGGTCCCCATGCTACAGCCACTCCCAGCTGCCCTATTTCTGGAGAAGCCCCTCACCCCGAGGAGCTTGGGTTGGTAGGAGGGGAACCCGGGGTAGGTGAGTCTGCCAAGCCCTTTGGTCCCGTCCCACCCCCTCCACCTTCTATTTGCCGATCTTCCTAATTATAGGGGGGAAAATTCTACAGTCACTTCCTCTACTCAACCTTTCACTTAAAAAATTCAACTTCCACCCCTTGGTTCCCAGCCTCGCAGGGAAGCCGCCCAGGCCGCGGGCAAGCATCGCAGCAAACCACTTAGCAAACCGCAAATTTCAGAGGCCTCGTCACATCTGCGTTTTATCAGCTTTTTCCGGATAGTATTACCCCGAGCAATTGTCTGCAGATCGGCCGACAGCTGAGACGTTCAAGCGCTGAATTACGGAGAAAGGGCCGGAGATAAAGCCGCGCACATGTGTCCCATCAAAGTAATGAAAGCCGCCTGCCGCCGGCCGGCCCGCCGCCTCCTTCCGAGCCGCGCCGCAGGAAGGCTGATTAACCCTTGCTGGCGCGAGCACGGGCAAGAAGAGCAAGGGGTCATTCAATCCTCAGGCTAATCACAGCCCCAGCCAGCAGCGGGGGGCGAGGGCGGGCCGGAAGGAACCGCGGGAGGGCCGCTCTGACCCTGGGATCCGCCCGCTGCGTTTCCTGTGGCCGGTGCGTCCCGGCCCGGGGTGAGCGCAGCTCCGGGCAGACTCAGGAGGGAGCCTGCAGGCAACCCCAGGTATGAGCTCGTCCTGAGACACCGCGTTTGCAGAGTTGGGGACCAGTGCCCCCCGCCGAGCGCCGTGGCTCCCCTGGCTTCCCGTTCTGCCCCAGAATGGGGTGCACCCTGAGGCTTCTCCTTACTTCTAGTGTTACCTGGTGAAGGGTCCCCAGCCCTGGCTCCTGCGACCAGCACCTCCTAGGATCTGGGTCTCGCCCTGCTAGGGAGCTGGTGACAGCTGCCCGCCACCCATTGCTCCAAACCAAAGAGTGGAGACTGGGGACACAGGGTCTCCCTCCTGTCTGTGCTGGAAAGACCAGCGCATTGACAGTGACCCAGAACACCTGGCCAGCATTAATTAGCTCACCCCCTTGGGGTGCACACCTTTGAAAACCTGGATGGGGAGTGTGCACCTTCATCCCAGCACTCAGAACTCAGTCAGCCTGGGCAACTTGGTAAAACCTTGTCTCATTTTAAAAATTTAAAAAGGGCTAAGGGTGTCCCTCCTAGGTTCAGTCCCCGGTCCAGGGGGAAGAAAACCCCCACCGTCTCTCTTTTTACTAGCAGGCTTGAGCATCTCTTGTTATTCTTGTTAACCACTTGGCCTCTTCTACCTTTCCCAGCCTGTGTCTATTTTTCCACCAGGCTTCTTTTGTCCTATCATTTCACGAGAGTTCCTTGTACTTTCCAAACAGGGCTCATTGGTCAATTTCGGTCTTGGCAGATACCAGCCTGAGCCCCCTCCATCTGCCGCCCTCGCCTGCAGCGTCCTGCTTTGGCTGGAAGCTCATCCTCTCCCCTGTCTGGCTTGTGCTTCTAGGGAAGTAGAATTTCTCCTTCCTTGGGCATAAAGGTATCCTCTTATGCCTCCGTTAATTAGCTTGATCATTGTAACTTTCACATTTCATCTGTCCAGAGCCTACCTTTGTGAAAACTTTAGGGCAGGATTGTCGATTTTTACTGAAGCAAGATCATTGGTACAGCGTGTTGGTTGAATTGGAGCCCTGACTTCTCAGCAGGGATCTCAGCCGAGGGGCACCCCAGGTTCCTGCGCCCCAGGCTCCCCGTCTGTGTGGTAGGAAGAGGAGCACCAACTGAAGCGCCCTTTCCCTCTTCCCACCCCACCACCTCAGGCCGCTGCTCTGAAGGTTCTGTGTTTTGTGTTAAACGGCAAGGAGTGCAAAGAACAGGAAGCCAAGATGGAGGAAAGGTGTCACAGACCCTAGCACTGCCCAGAGACACAGGTGGCAAAGCCCACACTGGACTGGCGGTGTAAGTGTCCCTTCTCGGGGCTGGTGTCGGGGACAGAGTTGCCAGGTCCTTCTGGGTTAGGACTGCTGCCTTGGCCCTGTTTGCTGGGTTTGCTGGGTTTTCTCTCAGGCCGAGCCTTGGCCGGAGAGGACCTGTCTTCCATCTGTCCCTCCATCTTTCCTTCTGGCAGATCGGCTGTCTCATCCCTGGAGATTCTGCCCGTTGGTCTGTGTCTGTGAAAGAATTATGGGTGAGCTGCCTGTGCTGGTGTCCCTTAGGAGTGACCAGAGAAATGGGCCATGGCAAGCCGTAGGGGACAAAAGGCCTGGCAAGACTCACGGTGGTGTGAGACTGGAACCACCAGGCCTTGAGAAGAGGCCTGGGGTGGCCTTGGGCTTCTAGATGGCGGGAAGGAGGAAGGGAACAGAATAACTTAGTGTCCGATTTTCCCTCCCTCCCGTTTCTCCATTATGCTTGAATTTCCCAGCAAAGAGCACGTGACTGTCCCAGCTTAGGTCAGGCTCGGGGGATGGCTGAAGTGGGTCAGACCTGTGCCTGCACGGGCATCTTGACCCTGGTAGCAGGGAAGGGTTTGGTCCCAGGTGCAGGGCTTCTGGGAGATCAGATACTACCCATCCTTTTGGACCCCTTATCCCACACACGGTCTCCGAGAGTGCCAGTGACCCTGCCTTGGGCCCCCCAGTTCCTGCTTAAGAAATCACAGCCAACTGAAGGAGGCTGGCCAACAGGAAAGTGCTTGAGACGTGGACACAGGGGGCCCTTAGGGCAAGGGGATGCAGGTGGGGATCCAGGAAGGCTTCCTGGAGGAGGAGGTGCTGGTTGGTGGGGAAGAACCTGAGCAGAGGTCCCTGGGGTCTGCTCAAGGCAGCAGAGATGGGCCAGAGAGGTTTGTGATGCCAGGCAGGAGGGAACTCCCATTTCTATCTGACTCAAGGGTTTGGTCTTAAGACACCAGCTGACACAGTAACCCAGCCAGCTGAGCTGGTCCCAGGGCTGGACCCCCTGCACAGTGTGCAGGTTTCCATGGTGGGGACTGGCTCCTCCTCCTGCCCGGGGACTCGGTGACAAATGCCTCAGTACCCTACCCACCATGTCTGCAGGCTCATCTGTGAAACACAAATCCGAGATAGGGTCACAGTCCAGATGGGGAAGCCGAGGCCCAGAGAGGGGAAATCCTTGGTCCAGTCCACCTCGAGTCTCCTCTTAGAGCTCCAGGGGGTGGAGGCTCTGGGGCCACTGCTGGGTTACAAAATTACTTTTCAGCTTTATTTAAAAGCCACGCTGTCACTCACTACTAGGGTGGCTAAGATCAAAGAAGGGAGAGCCAGATGTGATGGCACACGCCTATGATTCTAGCACAGGGGAGGCTGAGGCAGGAGGAGCTCTAGTCCAAGCCCAGCCTAGGCAACTTAGCCAGTATGAGGTCAGCCTGGGCTACATAGCAAGTCCCTGTTGCATAAAACCAAGACTGAACAAACAAAGGGAAAACCAGAAAGGAAACATCAGTGAGGACGTGGGGAATTGGACCGCTTGTGTACGACTGATGAGAAAGTTAAACCGTGCGGATGCTGGGCTGAAGGTCTGGTGACTTCCCACAGGAATGCGTCACCACGCCTGGTGTTTAGAATTGTTTTTATCCAGGTGAGTTTTCCCCAGTGAAGAGAAAACCACATTGACTGAAGACAAAGTGAAGTCAGAGGGTGGCGACTGCTTGAGGGCAGGTTCTGTTCTCAGCCCTGACTCCTCACTGCCACCCTGCCACCAAACTGCGCTCAACAGTGCCGTTTTACAGGTGGAGAAACTGAGGCCAGACCCCGAAGTGATACTGCCCCAGGGTTGGCTCAGTTGTCTGTTATGCCTCAAACAAGGACTGCCACAGCTGGGATTTGAATCCAGACCCCATTCCCTGAGACCCACCAGTGACCCTGGCTTCGAGTGAGGCTTGGGTGTCACATGTGACAGGGACAGAGGGAAGGGGCCGTGCTGCCAGCCAGCACCAGCCTTCCCCACCTCCCCAGGCCTCTCACAGACTCTGTGCCTTGCGGTATCATTGGGAGCCTCTGATTGCACCCCTGAGGTTCCCAGAGTGACCACTGCTCCTGAAGGACAGGACAGTGTTGCCAAGGGTCCTGGTCACTGCTGTCATCCCACTCCCCTCCTGCTGGGCCCCTGCTGCTGGGGGCAGTGCAGCCCATGGAGCCCTCTGTGGGCTCTAACAGATAGTCCCAACCCTGAAGTGGATTGATAAGCAGAAATCCAGGGGTAAGGGGAACTGGGAGCTGAGTCCTGGGTCCCCGGAGGGGCTTCGTCTGTAAGGCTGTATGGTGGACATGTATCAGCCACTTGGACCTGAGTCTATCTTAAAACCATGAGTGAGATTGTACTCGGCTCAGTCAGTGGCTCCAGGGCTGCTGGGGCTTCTCCCTGGGCCCTCAAAGCTCTCTCGCACTACACAGGGAAGCTGACAAGGTTCCTGGAATGTACTGTTTTCTTCAGCATGGAGCATCTGTTTTTCTGTCCTGTGGGTACTAAAAGGTTCTGGAGACAAACGCATGTCATCCTCCCATGCACTTATCGCCTGTGAGGAAGAGAAGCTGAAAACCCCACTGATGGGCAGCCTTTGCTGCCCACGCTGCCCCAGTGAGCCCACACGGTCAGCACATGAAGCCATGAGAGCTCATTTCTGCAGATGGACAACAGGCCAGGGTAGGGTGTCCTGTGTTGGGGCAAACCCACCTCATTGTGTGACCCTGAGAAGGGGGTCCCTGTGACCTCGCCAGGGCTCTGGGGCAAGGGCTCTGTGGCTTCGGGGGTCCCAGGTTCCTCTGACCATAGGGAAAAGCAGAACCCTGAAATGACGGCCTGCTATTCTGAGGCAAATGTACTCGACAGGTCCCTTCCTGCGTGGAGGGAGAAGGGCTGCAGAGGCCGTTATTGAGGCCATCCCTGAAGTCTGCAGACGTGGGTTAGATAACCACATGGTGCCACGTCAAGCTTCCCCTCTGCTGGTGGGATGGTGGGTGCAGCAGAATCCCCTTTGCTCTTTGGAAATCTGCGCAGTGTGCCCAGAGTTGGTTCACTTATCTGTTATGCTCCAAACACTGGGACGTAAAAGGCTACCATTTGTCCTTCGTCACCTGCTATGAGTGCGGCTAGTGAGGCTCAGGGGGTGGCTCTTCTGCCCCGAGGCAGCGGTGGGTGGCTTGTGTGGCTGGCAGCTTGGGAGAGGCCGGTATGTTGGGGGTGGCTCAACCCCACTTCTCCCCAGGCTGCTCCATCCTCTTGGCCCATGGGAGCCTCTGCATATGGCTGCTGGGTCCCAGGAAGGCCGAATAGAAGCAGCCGCAATCTCCTGACCAAAGTCAGTCCTTGGCGCCCTCCTTCCTTGGCGGGAAGTAGATGTCGCTTCCTAACGTCACACGTGAGTGGGTTGCAGGGAGCTGCCGGGGCCATCTTTGCAGGCCACCTAGCACCGTGGCGTCCTGCCCCCTTCTCTCAAATGCTCCGAAAGCTACATGCATGTGGGGGAAAGCAAAGCCTGAACACTGAATCTGGCTGAAGACTGTGTGCAAAGAGTTTATTCATGCCCTTCCTGAAATCTGCTGCGAGCTTCAGGTTATTTTTATGTAAGAAGTCAGACACAAGCCTTACCACTTTCAGATTTGTATGTTCCTGCATCAGTAGTGCCTAGAGAACGGCCATCACAGGGGTCTGGCCGACGGGGTAGGTGTTGACACTGCTCCAGGAGGAACAGACTGTCCCCTTTCATTTTCCTTTATTTTTATTAGTATATTTTTGCGATACACGATGGTTACATTGGTTTTGGGGAGTTGTCCATGTGTAGCATATCTTGGTCATTTCCTGTCCTTTTACCCTGCTCCCGCCTCCCCCATCTCCTTCCCTACCCTCAGAGCCCACCTCATTTCCTGCCAGCTCTTCTTAGACAAGAATCAAAGCAGCAGAGACAAAGCCTCCGCCCACGGATGCCTCAGGAAGACTGGCAGCACCAGGCGTTAGTGCCCGAGCCCCCATCTGCTACTTCCAGGCGCCCTGTGGCCTCTGTGCGTGGAACACCGAGCCACCATTTCCCCTCACAGGGGCCAGTGACGCCTGTGCCCCCTCCCCGCTCTCCTAGGCCCACAGGAGGGGGACCTCTCCCTGCTCCCCCGGGGAAGTGATTTGCCCTCACCGTATCTGTGTGTCTGCTTTAACATCAGTAAGAGGGAGCTTTGTGTCCTCCGCTGCTGGAGCAGGCGCCCTTCCGAGGGATGCGCCCTATTGTGCTTTGGATCTAAAGTACCCTCGTGCCCCCAAGCCTCGTGTGCTCAAAGTGATTGCTCACAGAGGATTCATCCACTGATGAGGTCATGGCTGAACGTGCTGTCCGGAAGGGGCTGCCTGGCTGGGGGTGGTCACCGGGGCTGGGATCTCACAGGGTGTATTCTTGCCCTAGCTCCCCTCTCCTCACTCTCGGCTTCCTGGCCACCTTGATGTAGGCAGCTTTCCCCTGCTGGGTCCTTCCACCATTCCACTTCTGCCGTGGACCCGGCCACGGACTGATCCCTCTGTAACTGGGAGCCAAATAAACTCGTCTTCCTTTACATCGCAGGGGTCAAGTATTACAGCTCAGCAATGGAAGTGACTAATGCACCCTCTTCAGGAAAATACTGTTTCAGCACACAGCATCGGTGATGTGTGTGCACATGGAGATGTCGCTTGCCTTCCCGCCTCAGGAGGAGGTGGCCTGGGGAACAGTTTGTCTTTATGGGATGCTTGGGGGCCACCAGCACCCGAAGCGGGGTTCAAATCCTAACTCTCTGTAGGCTCAGGGGACTGAGCGCCCCTTAAGATTCACTGTGCTTAGCTACAGAGTGAGAAAACAGCGGCCAAACGCCGCTGTGAGGGTTACACAGAAGGATAATCGTCAGGTCCCGGCTCTGTGGCTGTCACTGTCAGGCCGCGGGACAGGACACTAACTAGCCCAGTTTGCCCAGGACCAAGAGGATTCCCAGGTCACTAAGACCAGGAGAGTACCGAGCAGAGGGGCAAGACTGTGGCTCTGCTTGGCAGTGTCCTCCCCCTTCTGTCTCCTCCCCGTGGACTCCCACCAGAAGCCACCCCAGTGTGGGGGTATGATGCTCATCATTTTGGGGAAGTGGAGTGGCACCCATGTGGGCGCACAGGGTGGGCACACGGAAGGGGGCCAGGCTGTATGGGGTGCAGGGTGGGTGGCAGGACGCTGGGGCAGGTTCTCCTCGTCAATGGAACTGCACCAGCTGCGCTGCGGAGCAGCCTTCAGCACATTTTAGGGGCAGATGGGGACAGCACGTGTGTCTTGGGTCAGGGGAGGATCAAGACATCATTACTTTGCTTCCTGGGCTCCCAGGAAGCGGTATGAGCCTCCTCTCACCGGTCCAGGCTGCCCCCCTGCAGTGGGGGAAACAGCCCACCTGGCAGGGATGAGGACAGGGGACCAACCATACTGGTCTGCCCAGGACTAAGGGGTTCCTGGGGACCAGGAACTTCAGTGTTAAAGCTGGGAATCCTGGGGGACAGGGGCCAGTTGGCCAACTGCCCATCATCCTCATCTGCATCTCAGGGAAGGTGTTACCTCTCCAAAGCCCCCGTTCTCAGCGCGGTGCTGAGTCCTGCTGTGTGCCGGCAGCTCTGGGGCTTCGTGAATGGACAAAAGCTTCCTGGAGAGAAGTGGAAATGGGCCACTGTGACGTCAGCAAAGGGACAAGGCTCCTACAGGCAGTGACAGTGCTGTTGTGGAGAAGCAGGCCTTTTGCAGAGAGGACTCTGGAGGGCCACAGGGAGCAGCTCAGAGGCCAGAGAACACTTCCCTCAGCAGGTGGCTTAGGAACTGAGGGCAGCATAATAGAAATCAGGAGCAGAGAGCCCAGGGCCTTGATGAAGACTCCAGATTCTATGCTACCTGTCACAGGATGTGGAAGGCAATGTGGCTCGATGGCTAGGACTGAGTCCAGAGGCCTGGGTTCAAATCCCCACTGCCTCTCACTGCCTGAGTGACCTAGGAGCTAAGTGAAGGTAGGGGGCGGACAAATGCCTAGCGTGATGCCAAGGCCCAGCTACCTTCCCTTCCCTGGCTCCTTATCAGGGAAGGGTCCCAGAGTCACCTGCAGGCAGTGAGAACTCACACCTGCCCCAGACACCGGAAGTCACACAGGGCTCTAGAGGACATACCAGAGTCCACCTGCAACCCCTGACCTCAGCACGTCCTTCTGCTTCCTCTTTCTATAGCGCCCAACCCTGAGTGCAGTCCACAGTCACAGCAGCAAAGCGAGGAAAGCAAAAGAAGAGAAAAGGAAATCAGCCACTCCGTGTACAAATGAAAGATCACACCCCAGTCCTCCCCGGCTGTGCGTCCCTTGGCATCTTTCCCGGTCTCTTTGCGCGGTTTTCTTACCTGTCTACTGGGTGTGATACACCCACCTGAAAGGTATCCCCTCTCATCAAATGTGAGGTAAATCCAGCGAAGCAGCTTGGCAAAAGTCCTTCCAAATGATGCTCAAAATACAGCGGCTTCATCACCATCATGATCACCACCACTGTGGTTACCACAGCATCACTAGCATCACTGTCATCATGGCAATGATTCCACTGCCATTGTGGTCGGCATTAGCATCATCTTCGTCACCGTCAGCCTCCTTGTCACCACCACCACCAGCAGCACCACCACCGTCATGACCCCCGGATGGGCTGCTGGTGTCTCCTCGTGACAGAATTCCCTTGGGGAGTCTGCTTGATGCTTTTAGGACTTGAAGCTGACTTTCTCTGGCTTGTGGTGGTTAAAACTACTGCCCTGGCATTCTTTCCACTGTTTATTGTTTTAGAAAAATCAAGTAGAAAATTGCTTTCTTCCCAATATGGTTCTCCAATATGTGGCATCAGGATTTTCCACTGGCATTCTGGAATGTTCTCACCAGAAACCTCCTCACAGGCGTCATGGTTAGGCTGGAGCTGTGCCCCAGGGCATCTGGCAGCTGAGTGTCTGACACACACTGTGCATGCCCAGCTTTTCCCAGTAAGCAGAGGCCTCTGGAACAAAACAAGCCAACCACACAGGGCCCTCAGAGGACAGTGGACCTGGCTCCTGAATCCCACCACCTTCCTGCCTCATCACAGGGTCACTCTGCTTGTGCTCTGTTCACTGTGATGTCATGAACCATTGTGATGTCATCTGCAACCAGGTCCTCCTCACGGGCCAATCAGAGAACATGTGATCTTGGATTTTTCAGTTTCCAAAATTGTGCCTTCTTCATAAAGTACTCTGCCTCAGTTATTTTATTATAGTAACAGAAAATGGATGCATACAAGTTATAAGCCGAATGAACTGCTTTTCTTCAATGCCATTTCTATTTGAAAGTATGATGATTTAGATCTAAAGTGATTCCCCAGAGTCTCACACTTGAGGGAAGGGTCTGGTCAGAAGAGGCAGATCAGTGGTGGCCTTAGCAGGAAGGGAGTATTCTCACTCCGACCCTCCTCCTCACTCTGCTTTCTGGTTGTCATGTGATGGACAGCTTTCCTCACCATGCCATCCCGCCATACTGTTTCTTCCACAGAGTCAGCTGACCAAGGACTGAATCCATTTATCTAATTGGAGCTCCAAGCACTAGAATGCAGATAGGAATGTAAACAGCAAAGGCCTGGCACAGGAGATTTCAGCTGGGCACATGAACTCCAGTGGCATTTGAACTAGAGGTCATGTGTGCTACACTCTGGCATAAAATTTGCCTGCAATGTGTCCATGTTCTAAAACTTTGTGAGAGATCAAGATTAGAGACTAATTCATCTGGCACAGGAAATATTAAGGCATCTCAATGTTTGGACTGTGGCATGGGTACTGCTAGCTGCTTTTATCTAGATTTACAATGAGAATTAGAAGGAAATAGTGGAGGTGAATGATTTGAATAGTGGAAGTTGCACCAGAAAGGAAGGGCTGCACAGTTGAGGCTGAAAAGAGCTTGGTTATTGAAAAGACTGTCATTTTTAAAAAGCGAGTGCTGTGCATCAGGACAATAGGGAAGATGGTTTGAAGGCAGCAAAGGAAGCAGCGTCACGGGCTTAAAGGTTAAAAAGTATAAAGCTCTCATTTGAGAAGAGAAGCTCTGGGAAAAGGGTCTCCCAGAAAACTAGGTGCCTAGGATTAATTTCACCACGCTTGGTCATGCAGGCGCTTAAGCCACTGCAGATTCGGCCCAAATGAGCTCAAGTACTGCTCAACCATCAGCCCTCCCTGGCGTCATTCACGTGGTGCTGGTTTTTCAGGCATGAGAATCCAAGTTATAGCATCACAGAAGTGTTGGTTCAGATTTCAGAAGAATACCAGAAGCCAGGCAAAAGTGCACGGCAGAATCACAGTCCCTGCTAAGAGCCCATGAGGGCAGTGCGTAAAGCAGAGGTAAAAATGCCAAAGGTGCAGTGGAGACCCAGGAAGCTGTAGTTGCTGAGAATGTAGATATTCTGCTGAGAAAAGCTGCAGACAGCAAATTCAGTCCAAGAGGGAGGCCACAGGGGCTGCAACTGACAATGCCATGGGGACAGGATTTCTCCGTCCCTTGGAGCTCACATTCACCACAGCCTGCCTCAGTGCTGAGTGCAGGGCTACGTGATTTAATAGTTGCCCTGCTGGGTTTTGGTCTTGCTTTGGTTCAGTCTTTCTACTTCTCTCTTCCCTTCTGGAATGGCGTGTTTACCCTATACCATTGTATGTTGAGAATATGTAACTTTATTTTGGATTTTTACAGGTGCTCATGGCTAAGAGTTTGTCCTAAGTCTCGCAAGAGACTTTGGACTTGGACTTTTCAGCAATATTGGATCTGTTAAGACTTTGGTGACTTGGAGATGGACTTAAACGTTTTCTTAATGAGATAGGCATGCGCTTTTTGGGGGTCAGGGGCTGAATGTTATGATTTAGATCTCAAATCTTCCCCCAAAGTCTCACTGTCAGAGGTGAGATCTGGTCAGAAGGGGCTGGTCACTGGGAGAGTGACCTGCAAGGGTCTATTGTCATCCCTGGCTCCTTCTCTCTCTCTGCTTCCCGGTCACCGTGTGATAAGTAGCTTCCTCCAGCACGCCATTCTTCCATGCTATTTCTGCCTTGCATTTAGCTAACCATGGACTGGGTCCACTGGAACTGTGAGCCCCCCAAAATTTTCCTTTTTAAAGTTGTGAGTGTTGAGTATTGTGTTGCAGCAATAGAAAGCTAAGACAGAAAGAATGGTTAACAGGTTACTCATGATTCAGATTTTTGTTTTGTGCAGACATTTTTGAAAATAAAGTGAGCCTTATACTTTGAGGCTAGCTAACAACATTGCACTGTTTATTAGCAATGAGATTTAAGCTTCTGTCAACATTAAGAATTTTGAAAATCTTATATCCATCATTCTGACTTGCTCCCTAACACTTTCTATGGTGATAGTCACGAATGTTACCTTTTGAATGTTGTAAAGTTAAGTGTGTTAACATCTAGAAGCTCTCGTAAGTCAGTAAATCAATAGCTCTCACTGATGAACCTATGATGTTTCAAAACCACACTTAAAAGATGCATTGAAAGTGCAAGACAGGTAAATGCATTTTAATGTAACAAAACAAATGTTCACTGCCTTGTTTTCATGTTCTTCATTGCAACTAACTGACAAATACTACCACTTGTCAAGTTGAACATAGTGTCAAGAAATTATATGAAAATACAATAAAAATACCCTGTCCTCAGCCCACCACAGGAACGTGTTGGGGTGGTTTGGGAGTCGCTATGGATTATGGCAGCTTTCCCCCACCGGCCATTGCCAGAGTCAAAAGGAAACCAGATCCTCCAGGCCCACGGGAAATGATGGTCAGGGGGCAGGACCTGCAATCTGCGCAGGGGACAAGGATGACACATGGCAGGCTGGGCCTGGAGAGGAGCTCAGTGCTCGCCTGCTAAAGTTACCTAGGGGCCTGGTCTCCCCTCTAGGTCTGCGCTACATCACCCTGTGGTCAGCTAAGAGGCCCAGCAGGGAGGGGAGGCAAAGGAGGCTGGGCTGTGCAGGAGGGAGTCCTCCCCACAGCCCAGGCCATTCAAGGGGAGGGAAGAGGCCGGGGCAGGGGTGAGCTCCCCATCCCCACGTGTGTGCAAGTCTGGCTAGGGGAGCGGTGGCAGGGGTGTCACAGAGGGACTCTGCCCTGGGCGGGGCCTCGTGTCTGTGGTGTCCCGCATCCTTCAGTCAGTGGCCCTGAGTGAGCACTGGTAGGGACGCACACAGGAACGCAGCAGTCCTGCTCTAAAGCAGCCATGGCCTCCCATTTACAGCCTGCAGCCCTCAGCCAGCCACTGCCAGGCAGTGTGGTGGACACCGCTCTGGTCCAAACGGGATCTGTGGCCTCCCTCACAGCACTGTCACTGGGAAGTGGTCTCCTCACCTGTAAGACAGAAGGGTGCACTGGGCATGGTGGCCCAAGCCTGTAATCCCAGCACCCTGGGAGGCTGAAGCAGGAGGATCTGGGGTTTGAGCTCTTTAATAACTTAGTGAGGCCTTGTTTTAACATAAACAATTTAGAAGAGTTGGGGATGTAGCTCACCACCGGGCGGTCCAGTCTCTGCTTAAGCGGTTTATGCCTTGGATAAAGTGGGACGAAAATTAGGAACATGTTTCCCGTTTTCCTGCACAGCTGGAAATGGCCTTGTCTTTCCTCCAGAGCCTTGGATTTGTGTCTTTTGAGACAGGGTCTTGCTGCATAGTTCAGGCTGGCCTTGATCTCATTATACACACAGCCCTGGCCAGCCTTGAACTCGGGGTGAGCCTCCTGCCTCAGCCTCCTGAGCGCTGGGATGGGTAAGGTGCATGTCACCTTACCTGGCTTGGAAATTTTTGGTTGCGAATTTTTGTTTGTTTGTTTTGTAGCTGAGACACTTTTTGTTCGTGTGTGTTTATTGTAGTTGAGAGGTGTGGACTCAGGAAGCATTATAGCCTGGCTCACAGCCTTTGTCAGAGGCAGCCTCTTCCTCTGAACCCGGTTGCTTTAGTCCTGTGCAACTGCCCAGTGCAGCTGGAAGTTTCTTAGAAGCGCTGACCAGTTAGCCCTGCTTTCAGCAGTCACCAAAGCAGGAAGAACGCATGCTTCTCTCCTACAGGGACCAGTGGGAGGTGGCAGTTTAGTCCTGGGGCAGCCACTGGCCCTTGGCATCGTGGAACCAAAGCCATTCCATGTTTCTTCTCTGACCTCCTCAGCAACTGTTTTGGGTTTTGTTTTGTTTTTGTCCTAGTTTGGGTGCTTTATGGCCACAAGTGGCTGCTGCAGCTCCAGGCATTACAGCTAAGTTCAAAGGCAGGAAGCAGGAAGGAAGGAGGGGGAGAGACATTTCCTGAAGTGTGGAGGAGCAGTGATCCTATGTTAAAGGCTATACAGGCTCCTGAGGCAGCCGTCTCAGAAAGCTTTCTGTTAAGCCACTGGCCTCACCCTGGCTTCAAGGGGAGCCAGAAAGTAGGGATCCAGCAAAGGCTGATGGGAGGGGAAGGCTGGCCCAGGCCATTCAGGACTGAACCCCCGTACCACTGGTGTCCAGGGTTTGGATGACAAGGGAGAGGAGGGGACCCACGGGGAGGAGGCCCAGCCACGCCGCGGGTGGGCGGGCAGAAGCCACACGCCACTCAGCCAGGAGGCCAAGTGCCCAGGGCTCCCCAAGCACAGGTGCTGGGGCTTATATGCCTGCCTGCTTGTCTTTTTCTTTCTTTCTTTCTTTCTTTCTTTCTTTCTTTCTTTCTTT
>PVJX010011113.1:0-54609 GCA_004027295.1 Dolichotis patagonum | reverse complement strand
GCAGAAGGATCATAAATTCAAGCCCAGTTTGGGCTATATAGTGACTCAGTAAAACTCTGCCTTAAAACTTAAAATGGCACGGGGGTTGAGGGTGTGTAGCTCGGAGCAAATCCTCAGAACAGTCCCCCCTCCAAAAAAAAGTCTAAATGACACTGAAAACAACACACCACTGACTTCCTGGAAAGATTTTATAGTAAGTTATCAGTTCATAATGAAAAAAAAAAACCTTAAAGATATACCTTTTTTGGTACCAGGAATCAAACTCAGGACCTCATGCTTGCCAGGCAGGCACTGTGCCACTGAGCCATATCTCCTGCCCAACATCCTTACTCTTAACCACTCAAGAATAGGAAGAAAAAAAAACCTGGTTTAAAAATGGACTAAGATTTTAATTGGGCATTTTATTAATCACGAATGGCTAACAAGCACATGAACATGTGTTCAACATCATTAACAAGAAAATACAAATCAAAACTATCATCAGGAGTACAGCTCTGCGCTGGAGCTCACTCATGTGTGAAAAACTCAGTTCAATCCCCAGAAACAAAAACAAAAAACCATCACTGTGAGACAGCACTTCATATCCACTAGGTAGACTAAAAATAAAAAACTGTCAGGGATATATAAGTGTTGATGAGGATACAGAGAAATTAGAACCCTCACACACCTTGGTGAAATTTAAAATAGTGTAAAAATTTTTGGAAATAGTTCAGAAGCTTCTCACAAAATTAAACACAGAATTATCCTATGATTCAGCAGTTCTACTCACTGGAATAAAAAATATTTGAGAGAAATGAAAATGTATGCCCACAAAATACCTGTACACAAATACACATAGCAGCATTATTCATAATGGCCAAAAAATGCAAAACAATACAAATCTCTAGCAACTGATAAATGGATAAACAAAATATGCATATATGCATATGCATACAATGAAATATTATTTAGCAATAAATAAGAATGAAATGCTAAAACATTTTGCACAACGAATGAACCCTGAAAACATTAATAAATGAATGAAGCCAGTAACAAAAGGCCATATATTACGTGATTCCCATTCAAATGAAATGTCCAGAAAAGGAAAGTCCACAGAATAAGAAAAATTAGTTATTGCTGGCATCTGGATAAGAGGTAGTAGGGGTGGCTGTTTTAGGACTGGGGTTCCTTTTGTGGTGAGGAAAATGTTCTGGCATGAAACAATGGTGATGATTATAGAACTTTCATTCCCTACACGCTATTACAGACTAAGTCCGGAGACTTCACACTGAGCTCCATCCCTAGCTCTTTATTTTTTACTTTGAGTCAGCACCAACTAAGTCACTAAACTGCCTGGTCTGGCTCAAACTTGCAATCTTCTTGCCTCAGCCTTCCAGACTGCTGGGATTATAGACATGTACCACCAGCTCTGCCTGTCAATATTTTAAAAACTAACGAGTTGTATACTTTACAAAAATGAAAGTTGTACTGTGTGAATTGTTCCTCAATAAAGTGTGTGACAGAGAGAGAGAGAGAGAGAGAGAGACAGAGAGACAGAGAGAGAGAGAGAAACAGAAAGAGAGAGAGAGAGAGAGAGAGAGAGAGAGAGAGAGAGAAACAGAGAGAGGGCGCTATACTTTACCAGTGAAGGTAGGGACAGCCATAGTTGTCCAGTATCCATTCCTTGGTGCTCACTAACAAGAACACCTAGAGTTAAAAGTCCTAAGTCTAAAACACATGGAGTAATTTTTATTTTCTCACTGGTTGTTGTCTTTATAGCCTTATCTATTTCAGAGGGGAGCATTTTAAAAGGATGAGGTAAATGAATTTTTCCTTTTGAATACCTTGCAGAGAAGTACAGGCAAACATACCATAAAAGAAAATCATAGCTGTTCTTTGAGTTCACAAAAATATCTCTGAGAACAGATGAAAAGGAAGTTGTAAAGGTAAATCTCAAAATGGCTAAATAACAACAAAACTTGTCTGCTAATAGAGCCTTTAAATAATGAGATTTTTACATGTAAAATAGGATTTTTAAAGTAGCAAGTTTTATAAATATTAAATATTATACTCAAATAAAGGTGTTTTGAGACCTGTCATAAATCATTCCCAACTCTAGTTACTCCTGGATGAGAAATGGGGATCAGTATAATTTTTGTCCATAAGTCCCTGCAATTAATATTTGAAAACATGACTACCCTCACTCCTGCTCATCAGTCTGTACCATTTCAGTTACAAATAGAATGACAAACTCAGAAATGGTTCAAGCCCTTTAGAAATGTATTATCTCCGGAAGACCATACGTAGTAGTAGGCTTTCAAGTGGGTGAATCCACCAGTTCCAAACTGCCTCCTGGATTGCCCAGCTTACATTTGTGGTTAATATCATCAGCTGTTTCCTTTTGTGGTTTAAGATGGCAGCCAGTAATACTGGTTTCACAAGCTTCTCTGCACACAGGAAGCAGAAGAACAGGAATTCACTCCCCCCCCCCATAGCCTATGCTTCAGTTGATTGGGTCAATTAAGATCAAATGCCCTTTCCAGAATCAGTAACTACAGTAAGGAACCTCCATGTGAAGACTGCTTTCCACCTGCTTTCCTGAATCAATCATTGGTAAGAATGAAATTACCACGATTAGTTTAACCCAAGACTTCCTTCTTCAAGTAAAAGCCACAATAAGAAATAAACAGTTAATAGTTGTTAAGCAACTTATAACAGGAATAGGTTGAGAGAAATGCAGTTGGGTGATTTCATCATTGTGTGAACAATGTAGAATGTAATTACACAAATTAAGACAGCTACAATGTCACTATAATCTTATGAGACAACTGCTGTACATGGTGTGGGTAATTATGCAGTGTACATCTGTATTTTACAAGACTTAGCACACATACACAGAGGAGTGAAACAAACATTCTGAGAAACAAATTATCTTCACTATGTACAATTACTCTGGCTTTCTCTATATTATTTTATAAATGCTGCCTGGGCCAGGGATTTAGCTCAGTGGCACAAGCGCCTGCCTGGCAAGCACAAGGATGAGTTCGATCCCTGGTTCAAAATAATAATAATAATAATAATAATAATAATAATAATAATATGCTGGATGCCTCTATATGAAACTGATTCTATGATCCTTTAATAAGTTGTGTCAATAAGCAGTCTCAAAACAACCAGCTTAGCTAATTAGAGTTCACACCCGAGGCCAGGGTCAAATTCAGAAACTATACTACTACTGCACAATGAAAAAGGGAACAATGATTCTGGGTGTCCCAGAATCAACAATTACATTGTCCACAGTGCACTCCTGATTAAACATTATCTAATCATATAAAAATAGTATTAGAAAAACCTAAGTGTTGTGCACACAATGAAATGGAGTTCTGTCTCCTCATTTAAAAAATGTATTAACTTTTTGGAGCCAGGGTGGTGGTGTACATCCGCAATCCCAGCTATTGAGAAGGCTGAAGTGGAAGCACTGCTTGAGCCCAGGAGTTGAGGGCCAGCTGGCAACACAGTGAGACTCCATCTCAAAACAAAACAAAACATGGATGTTTAGGTTAGCGAGATATTCAAAGACTATTCACACGAATGCATGCTCTGCAAAGGACCAACAAGGTATAGCATCAGACAATATCACAAAGGACAAACAGAACAAGCTTTAAAAGAAACCCAAACCAATATAGATAGAGCACCAAGTTCTCAAACACAGATGGTATCTGGCAATGTCTAAAGATACTCTGGGTTACGACAGCTGAGGGCAGACATGCTACCTACATCTGCTTGGTACAGGCCAGGAATGCTGTTAAACAGGTCAAAATGTACAGAGAGGTTCCTGGGCACAAAGAATTATCTGACACAAATGTTGCCAGGGCTGAGTTGGAAAAACTGTTACTATCTATGGTTCAAAATCTAAATGCCACTCTGTGGATGACAGGATTAAATAAATTTGGGCTATGTATTCCAGTTTTAGAAGCCAAGTTTCAGAAATTGAAAACAGAGTGAACAAGAGGTAGAATTCACTTATTCAGAGTGGTAATTATTCTGCATTCCAAAGGCAAACTTAATCTTAATTCTTTGTGAGGCAAGTGCTTACTATGCTGCGAGCTAAATCCCCAGCCCTTATTTCTCTTTTAAAGAGTTTAAAAAAGCTGTTTTGCCACTTCACTATAATGCAATTCGTCAACAGGACAGATCTTCCAGTATCTATCTGTGGCTACCACCTTTTGTATTCTGATATAGTCATGAAAACTAGTGCAATACAAGTAAATGTAATTGTAATATACTGTTTTTGGACAATGAGGTAAAAAGAATAAAGAAGCAACTTCTTTCAAGGTCCACCAGGATGACTGAAATAAAAACAGAAGACTTTATTCCTGGGCTTACTAGACAGTATTGTATCTAGTCTTTCTTATCTTTGCTAGATTCCTCATGCTGTTCTCCTCCTGAATAACCCATGATACCCACAGCTCATGAGGTTTAGTAATACAAAAATGCCTTTCCTGTCTCTACACTTCTATTTACATTCCTGCTCTCAACAAACATCTCGGAGGACAAAGGACGTTAAGGTTTGTGTCCTCACTGTTAAAACCCTCTCTCCTGTGTTTCTTCATCCCGCATTTCCTGTTGTTTATACAGTCCCCAGCCCCCTCAGCCAACCTCTTCTTCCTCTAACAGGTCAAGCTCATACAGCGTATCTATGACTCTCCCCAATTCCAAACCAGGGGCTTCTAACTTGTTCCCTCAACTGAAACACTCTTTCTTCACCAACATCTTTCCTCGGATTTCTCCTTGTCATGTGTCAGTTTGAGCATCATGACCTTAGAAAGGCTATTTCTGACTATTCAAGTCCAACTTCAAATTTGTGTCACTACCATATCAACTTTCCTATGGTTTTTAACTACTCAGTACCTTTACATGGCCTTCCTTGTTTGGGGAATTTTTCATCTCAAAGCCTGTCTCCCTGAAACAGAAGTCAAAAATTCACTTTCCCAGCCTCTCTTGAAAGGTATGTTCTGTCAATCAAACATATCCACATGCTATTTCAATTCTGAAGCAAAGTATAACATGGAGATACCAAGCAGAATCAGCTTTGTTTCAAAAATGGGAATGGCAGAGATCCCAGCAGGTGCATCTCATGCTCAGCAACTGCAGCACAGGTTTTAATATCTGTTCCCAGTGGCAAAAGCAGTTGAATCTTTAATAACTCGGTCCTGATGTATAATTTGGGCATTGTTTCTGGCTAAGCAGACTTCAAGACTGATTCTCTGGCTTCCCTGAAGATTCAACCTCACACTCTTAAAAAGATTTTTGTTTCTATTTACACTAACTAGATTCTGCCATTCAAAACTGAGAATTCTGATTCATTCTTTGTAAGTTTTTTTCATTGGGTTTTACTATCTGGTATTTTCTTGTTAACTATTTCATTTATTCACTGTCTGTCCCCATGAGAACATACATTCCATGAGGACAGGAATACTATATGTCTTACTCATTCCTGTAAATCAACTATTTAGAATAGCGCTTCACATTAACAGAAGCACCCAAGAAAAACAAAACAGACTTTTACTATTATGCAAAGATATACTCAGGAACTAGCTGGAAGAAATTCAAAGTATCAGTGTGACAGGAGTGAAAAGCTAAAAAGGATCTAGACAGACCAAGACATCAAAGGAGCTTTATGAAGGAGATAACTCTATGAAATACTGAAAAAAAAAATACACCAGGGATCTGCAGTCGGGGACGTAGAGGGACATGTATGTCTTCTGAAGCATGAAAACAAAAATAGGGCACTAGCAAGAAATAAGGCAAATGCAGAAAAAAATGAGATTCAGGAAAATGGTGTTGAGCTCAGTGGGAAATATCAGACAGGCAAAATGAGCACACTTATGAATGATTCTGATTGCTAGGCTTGGGTAACACTGTATTTAATGACGTTTCAAGAACACTAATCCTCAATGAGTATTTTCATCTGTTCTTTATTCTAGATGTTATCTGCTGTGTAAAAACTACAACAGCTACCCACACATTTTTTATGGAGTTCCCTCTCTGAACATTGGTGCTCTATATTTATCTGTTCAAGCTAAAAGACTACGAGGGAAAGACATTCTTATAATTAGCCCCCTTTCAACCAAGTGAATACTCAATTAAAAAAAAAAAACCTATTACTAAAAAGGCTCTTATTTCCCAAACCTCATCTTCAAAATTAGATTTTAAAATTTCTCTCAACTTCATTCACCTACTACCTATATTCTAACAGAGTATCACATTGGTTCTAAAGATGTAAACTAAAGCTTTAACACAAAAGAAAGTCTGTTTTATTTTGTTTTAAAGTTACATAGCCATCCAAACACAGGAAACAGGGCATGGTGGTACACCCCTATAATCCCAGAAGCACCTGGGAGGCCAAGGCAGGAGGACTGTGTTGAGTTCAAGGCCAGCCTAGACTACATAGTGAGTTCAAGGCCAATCTGAATTACACAGTAAGACTCTGTCTAAAAAAAAAAAAAATTGTGTGATAGAATGCTTTAGACAGATTCTCTTCAAGCAGTGAGTAAAAATAATTACAAACAGACCATATAATTTTATTTTATGGTATTATACAAAATAGAACTTTAGAAAGACTCTCAAGTTGGTTTTGGAAAGCAATCTGGCAATAATTATTAAGTATGCACATAAATATGTCCTTAAAATCAGTAATCCCATGTCTGTAGCATAGAATAAATGCACTAGTATGTAAGAATATGTACAAGGTACTTATGACAATGTTAACACAAAAAACTGGAAACAAATGAATCCTAAGAGATCAGCTATAAGGTAAAGCTATTCCATGAGATAACACCATATGCAATAGTGCATTATATAGTCACTAAACTAACGATTTAGAGTGCTATTCTTCAGCTTAGAGGAAGCTCTATTATCTACTACTATTTGAAAAGAACACGACCCAGAAAACAATGCATGATATGAGCCAATTTCTAAAACTATAAACAACGTAACCATATAAATTCAGCTATATAAAACTCAATGTGGGGGCAACCACTCAGGACCCCCTTCTGTCTCTTTAGACAGAAGCTTTCTCTCAATAAATACATTCTACTCTTCAAAAAAAAAAAACTCAATGTGTTGATACAGAAGTACTTTTAAATAAAACATGTAAAGAGTTCTTAGAAAACAGCTAATCCAATCTTCTAAAGATAAAGAGATCATTTATTCAATATCATTGAATAATGCCTATTTAGTCCAACGACCTGGAAAAAGGTTTGCTGTCTCCTTTTCCAATAACGGATTCAGAAAAAAAAAAAAAAAAGCGGGATAGGGTCCATTGTGCTGTATTTTAAAGCTGATCTAATGATAGAAAATTCTTCCAGATGTTTAGCTGAAATTTGTTTCTCCACAAGAAGGAATGAATCTAACCTAATCACCCAAAAATTTGCTTCAGATATTTTTAGGACTAGTATCACTGAGTTCAGTTAGCAATACTTACAAATAGTTCTCAACTTCCATAAATAACATAGTTCTTAAAATGTTAGTACCTAAGAACTGACTATGTATATTCAAATTTAAAAGGCTTAAAATGTTTTTTAAAAAATAAACTTTTAAAAAACTGTAACTCAGATGACAAAGGTTTAGTTCCCTTTGCATAAAGAGCCCAAATAAATCAAAAGACAAAGACGGACACTGCTGTAAGACTTGAGGAACATGAGTTTTAGTTCATAGCAAAAGAAAATGGAACCACGAGTGGTGGCACACACCTGTAAATCCCAGCACTTGGGAGGTAGAGGCTGCAGGATCTCTGAGTTTGAGGCTCACTTGAGCTACAAAGTAAGGCCTTGAGGCCAGCCTGAACTGCTTATCTAAACTCTGTCTCAAAAAGCAAAAAAAAAAAAATAGGGGAATGGGAAAAAAAATTATCATGTACAAACACAAATTCTCTATCCAAACTGCCTGGGATCAGAAATGTTTCAGATTTTGGAATTTTGGGTGTTTAGAATATTTGCATATATAAAGAGATACTGGGGATGGGATCCAAGTCTAAACATAAAACTCATTTATGTTCTATATATACCTAATATACCCTGAAAATAATTTTATACATTTTTTTCATACACACAAAAAATGTATTTACTTGGTGTACGCCAAAAAGGCTCAGAGATTTAATTTTTAAAAACAAAAACTAACTGCCAGGGATGATGGTGTGTGCCTGTAATCCCAGCACTCAGCAGGCTGAGGCAGGACGATTGCTGAATTCAAAAGCAAAATGGACTACACACAGTGAGACCTTGTTTCAAAAAGAAAGAAAGTCAACAAACAAGAAACAAAATAAAAATAACATCACAGCTCAAGACAGAATCTTTTATAAAAATCTAGGAAAGAACAGGCCACTTCAGAAATCAAATAAAAAAAAGGCACAAGGAGAAGCTGGAAAGCCCCAAGCAGGGACACTTAGTTTCAGATCTGCTTTGAATAGCTTTCTTATAGGTTCCCAAACACTTATAGGTTTTTCTAGGGTTCAGCAACACATGCGTTCAAAGGGCTGGTTAAGATAGGCTCTCCTAAGAGGCTCTGACGGGCAGCAGAAAGTCCCTGATACCACGCAGGGCACCCAACTTGTCCCTCAGGATGTCTGTGTATGTCTCACCCTGCTCATCCCTGCTGGGGCAGGAGCACTGTGTGAGGATCATCTATATCACCGTGTGCTTAGTGTAAGGGAAGCCACGGGGAACTCTAGCAGGAACTTGTTCCCAGGCCTCCTACACCAGCTATGCCAGCTGCTCCATGGAGGTCCGGCCCGTTTGAAAATGTTGTCTGACTCAGGGAGGCAGAAATTCTTTTGTCACCAGACATCATGAGGGTCCTCAGCTCCTGCT
This sequence comes from Dolichotis patagonum, assembly GCA_004027295.1. NCBI lineage: Eukaryota > Metazoa > Chordata > Mammalia > Rodentia > Caviidae > Dolichotis > Dolichotis patagonum. The sequence goes on along the minus strand of PVJX010011113.1, from coordinate 45,760 downwards.
GTAGCTCCTATCCAGAAGGTCCCTAACAGAGACCCCACTGGGCTCGACTTCTTCACAGGCAATAATGATGCTGGCAGCAGCTGGGTTACAGTTTGGGGAGGCCACCTGGATGGCACTGGTGGGGGGACAGGAACTTAATACAAATGTAACTCAATTTTACACAGTATTTTTAATGCACGTGTTCTGTAACTACAGTTCTTCATAGTAAGTCAGGTGTGGTATTTTCCACTGTAGCATCATGTCAGTGCTTAAAAGGTTCACATTTTGCTGGGTATGGTGGCACATGCCTGTAATCCTAGCACTTGGGAGGCTGACACAGGAGCATTGCCATGAGTTCAAGTGCAACATGAACTACACAACAAGACGCTGTCTCAAAAGAAAAAAAAAGCTTCACATTTTGTAGCATTTAGGATCTCAGATTTTTAAATTCAGGATGTTCAATTTTTAAAAAAAAAATTCAGAGTAAGAATTTCGAAGACAACTATGCAAAACAACAAAATTTGTTATGTTCTTACTACCTTGTTTTGAAAGCGTACATTGTTATTGTTTTGGGCTCTTATAGTTATTTGTTGTTTTGTTTTTCCCTGTAATACAAAAGCATACATGTATATGTGTAGGCCTACCTGGAACTACGCCTAAAGGGTTTACAAGAATTGATTTTATTATGTGTGATAGTATGAACAACTACACTGAAGAAAACAAGACATCATGGTAGCCATTGATGATTTCCTATCATTTTGTTTTGAAGTCCAATAATGCTTTTATTCTTGGTTTTAGTCTGTTTTCAATTATTTAACTTCAATATGTATGAAGGTATATAGACAGCTATTTTGAAGAAATGAGACATTATGGTAGCCATTATTGATTTTCTAGTGTTTGGTTTGGAAAGCACTTAAGGCTCTCATTCTTTTGTGTTGGTTGCTTTTGTACTATTTTGATTTGTATTACCTTATTGTGTGTGAACGTATGGACAACTATTTCAAAGCAAACGAGACATTATGGTAGCCACTGTTGATTTCCTGCTATCTTTTTCCTGAAATCCTGTGTTACAGCATTGTTTTACTCTGCTTTGCTTTGTTCTATTTTGTTTTGTTTTATTATTCTTAAAAAAATTTCAGGATGCTAGTCACACACCTATGGGAAAGTTTATTTCTTAATATTCTCGGTTACTAAATCAACAGAAGATGGCATTTCCAATAACTTTAAAAGACTCCTATAGATTTCAATAAAATGGAAGAGTTTTGAGCCTAGCATTTCAAGCAGGTGAACTGTTAGAGATGCTCTGAATCCCTAAACTGTAATTTGTGCTTGTCATTTCAGTGTATAAAAACATGGTCAGGGCAGTAAACAATTCTATTTACCAGCAACACAACACAAGAGATCTGGCAAATATGGGGCCAGAATGTCTGTTTTATCACTCTCAGGTATGTCACCCAATCAGTTTTGCTTTGTGTTTGGTTTTTGGTGCTGGAGACTGAACTCAGTTCTTCTACTAAGGCTATACACCCTACCCCACAAAACCTATTTTGACAAATGTGTTACAACACAAACACTTACAGGGTCATAACACTTAGCACTTGAACACTCCTTGGAATGTCGAGCTGTCATTGAATGTATATATCAAATTTGTTGAGTTCTGGATACTGCTAAGCAAAGGAAGCAAAATACAATTACATGGTTTTACAGTGGTATAAAAATGAACTATACTTTTATCAAAAATGAGATAAACTCCATAAAAAGAGGTCTAGGAGAAACTATATAAAATCATTAACAATGATTATCTCTGAGTAGTATGTTTTTTCTCATTTTTCTCTGTAACTCACTTTTCTATGAAATGAAAATTTTTCATGATAGAGAACAATCTTTTAAAAATGGATAAGCCAAGTTTGGTGGCGCATGTCTGCAGTCTCAGAACTCTGGAGGCTAAGGTAGGAGGAGGGTCTTGAGCCCAGGCACTTGAGACCCTCTGGGCAATATTAGCAAGACTATCTAAAAAGCAGCACAGGTATATCCTGTAATCCCAGCAGCTGGGAAGGCTGAGGTAAAGAGATCAAAAGTTCAAGGTTAGCCCGGACAAGTTAGTGAGACCCTGTCTCAAAATTAAAAAGGGTTGGAAATGTAACTCAGTGCAAAGGCCCTGAGTTCAATACCCAAAAATGCAATAAATAAATACACATGATTCTGAGTACTTCAGAGAGAAAAAAGAACAGTATAATATATATGAACAGAAAACTTAAGTTTATCTTTGTTCTCTCTGACAAATGTATCTGATGGATTTTAAAACCCTAGTTGCCAAAAAAGAAAAAACCTTTGGGAAAATAAACGTTTTCAGGAGACAAAAGTAACAAAACAAATTAAATTTTCTCCAGTGTTCAATAGCTTTGAGGAAAGAATGTAAATTTCAGTTAAAACGTCACCCAAGGAAGTAACACAAGCACTCATAAAAAGAAACAGACTGGACCAGGTTCATAGCTAAGTGACGGTGCTTATTTTACCATGTGTGAGGCCTGGTTTCAGTCCCCAGCACCACCAAAAAGAAAAAACAAAACCTCGTTCTCTATTTCTTAATTAAACCCAAAATGATTTATTGTGATTACCCTTGAAAGATAAATTTTTTAAAAAGTAACTCTGGCAATCATGTTTTCAACTCTGGTTACTGTTTATGTTTAGACAGTTAAGTCTAAAAGAAGAAAGAGAAAGAAAGGAAGGGAGAGTAGAGAGAGGAAGAAAAGAGAGGCCCGGCAGTAAGGACACTCAGTCTTACTGCGTCGCTGCAGTAATGGCTATGCCTACACCAGTAAAGTGGAAGGTGCAATTTCCATAATGAAATACAAATAGTAAAAAACAAGACAGCAACGGATTCATAAGAAGACATATACCTTTTTAATTATAATAAATCAGTATGCTATGCTTAATATTTATACAGAAAAATTTCTCATAAACCCATCTTAGTCTTCGATAAAATGTACAAATTCCACTTTATTATTTTCACACTACCAAATATATACTTAATCATAATATTGCTGAGTTCCTCATAAGGAGCTTAAGTCAACAGGAATTTAAAGTTGTGGGCTGGAGATGTAGTTCAGTAGTGGACTACTTGCCGAGCATGCACAAGGCCTTGGGCTCCGTCTCTAGCATGGCAAAAAAAAAAAAAAAAAAAAAAAAAAAAAAAAAAAAAAGAAAAAAAAAAAAAAAAAAAAAAAAAGAAGAAGAAGAAGAAGAAAAAAAAGAAAGACATTTAAAGTTGCAATTACTAACAACAGGACCAAACTGATTTGCTTATATGTATGAGAGATATTTTCATTTCAACAAAATTAAAATCTCAACAGCAAATATAACCATTATTCCCACCCACAGACAACACTGCCTAGAAATAGCAGTAATACATCACTCCAGCAAGACATCAGACAAATGCAAAAATACTGCAGGGTATATTAGAAATCATCTTAAAACAACCAATAAAATAAAAATGTATTCAGAAGGATTGTGAAAGATCTTACAGAGAATACAATATTTGAGCAGACTTGAGGGAGATGGGAAATAGGCCAACCTGCATGTGTTGAGAAGGGAATTTTAATCACAGAAAATTGTAAATGCAAAGACGCTGCAAGGCGGGTGCATGTCTAGCACGTTTGAGGAACAGCACAGAGGCAGCAAGGATAGAGCAGGCAAAGGGAAGAAGGACACAGACAGGAATCAGAAGAGCCGAATGTTCCACAGGGGACAGCAGATTGTTGTAGGTTCTAGAACTCTGAATCAGCCAGTGTGGGAGTAATTACACCAGGAAAAGATGCACACGCCACAAATGAGGCTTTCCCCTGGCTGGAGACCTGGGTTATCGTGACTACCCGAAGGTCACTTGAAGCCTCTTGTCTTTTCTCTGAGTGAGATCCGAAGCTAAGCAAAAGAGTCTTGGGCTGATATCACCAATCCCACTGCTGAGTTCTATCAGGAAGGACAGACAAAAAGAGGAAGACTGAATTTGGAAGCTGTTAATATAATCTAGGTGAAACACGTCGGTCTCTGGATACAAAGCGCTGCTCTGATCTGAGTCCTTATGTGACAATACTTACCGGGCTTGAAACAGTATCTAAGTCTAGCCAGGTCTCGCAGCAGGAGCCGGTAGCCCCAGCTTCTCAGCAGGCTAAGGAAGGAAGACTGCTTGATCCCACAGCTACTCCCATCTCCAAATAATAACAAGAACAACAATGATAATTTATAATGTTAACCTGATCATCTCGTTCCTGGTTCTAAAATATGACTGATAAAATAAAATAAAATCGACTGCTAGTTGGGTTTAACAGTACTTTGAGAAACTCAAAGGACCAACAAAAAGTCTTAGATGCACCTTAAGTATCTTCAGCTATGAAGGGCTCTATTCTTATTTCAACTGATCCAACATACATTTACTGAACATTTATTATATATAAGGCCCTGAAGGTGATGCAAAAGGAAAATCTATAACCCAAGTCCTTTCCTAGGGTTTTAAAATCTAAAATCTAAGTGAAATTGTACCTTAAAAAACAAACAAAAAAGATATATATTTAAGGCAAAATATAAAACAAGAGCTAGGGCTAATGAGTATTCTGTGAATTGGAGAAAAGAGGGGCGAAATCGCTGACCACATGGGCCTTGACCGAGTGAAACTATAAGGAGGAGGAAAGAAACCAGTAAGGGCCTATTAAGCAGAGGATCTATAAGGTGAAAAAATTCAGGTAACAGTGGGAGGGCACATGGTGGTTTGGAAATAACCTATTCAAGGAATTTGAAAGCGTGGGGAGGAGGCAAGCACAGTTATATGAACCTATAATCCCAGCTACATGGGAGGCTGAGGCAGAAGGATCTCAAATTCAAGACTAGTCTGGGGGTGGGGGCATAATCTGGAGATGTAGCTCAGAGGTAGAGTGACTGCCTCACCTGCAGAAGCCCCTGGGTTCAGTCCCCAGCAACCCAAGGGCATAGAGTATGCAGATGCATATTAAACTCCTAATTCCACCCATCACTTACTAGTCTGGGCAAGTTATTTAGAACGCTCCCACCTCTGATTCCTCAGTCTGTTCAGAAAAAAATTAAATAAATCCACACATAACCTGGAAGATTGTAAGCAGTCATGAGTTATCAGAAATATTATCAATAAAGATGGAAAAATAAATTGGAATTCAATTATAGAAGGCCTTAAATACCAGTCTAATTTGCATTAAATTCTATAGGTAGTGGTGAGCCTTTGTGTTGAGAAATATAATAGTAAGTAAGGTTTTATTTTCTTAGTTTTTATTTTTGTGATCTTGTAGATTGATCCGAGAGCCTTGTCATGCTAGACAAGTGCTCTAACACCTAGCCGTAATCCTTGACCCCTGTAAGTGAAGTTTTAGACAAATCTGACAGAAAGATGTATGAGAAGAAACAACTGAGGGCAGAGGAAACCCTGAAAGTTGGAACTGTGTTAAAGCAAACATCCAGGCACATTGTAAGAGCTGAAACAAGGGGAAAGAGTTGATATAGGAACATAAAATGTAAGGTAAGCAAGATAAGAAAAGAGACTCCAACTAGGATTTAGCTACTAAATAAAACAGTAAGATACTGATCTGCACATTTAAAACATAGTTAAGATGGTAAAGCTTATGCTATGTGTATTCCACCACAATTTTAAAAGAAGGTGGTAGAAAAGGATTACATAGAAAGGGGAAAAGCCAAAATTAATTTTAATTTTAACACAAATAACTGGGGAAACCAAAGGCACCTGTAAGAAGGTCACAAAAGGTCTCTATTTGGGAAAAGGACTCTATATTTGGGTTAGGTGGAAAGTGATACCTTGAAAGACAAAAGAACATGTAAGGTAAGCAGAGAGGCAAACCTGAAGCCAATTTGCTGAACAAAATATCAGCAGGAAAGAAAAACGCATCACCACATGTTAACACACTCAATACACCCCAGCCACCCCACAACCACGGATCAGTCCTTTGCATAGTAAGATGAACGAACATTCTGACTTGGTGACTACTTAACAGAGACCAAGAAGAAAAGATATTCTCTTTTGAAGCATCCCCCAAATCTGGGAACAATAAAAAGAAGCCACTAACACCACCTTATCTATTCATCTTGTCAAGTAAATGGGACTGTAACACTCCAGTAACACAACAACATCCTTCATAATCCTGTAATAGACCCTATTTATTCTAATATACAAAGTTAATTCATTCAACTTATTCTCCACATATCCCTTAAATGCTTGCAGTGAAATTTTGTTTTTTAATTGTAAATTCTATCAGTATTTTTATACCCTTTCCTTGAATACTGCGCGCATAAAAAGTATATATGCTTGTTCTTCACAAGAGGAATACACTCAAGTAATCAGAACCCAAACCTAGAGAAAAAAATTAGTATCCCATAAGCCCCTTCATATCGTGTTCAAATACTTCCCCTAATGCCCACAAGGAAAATCTTCTGACTTCTGATATGTTAGTTTTACCCATATTTAAAATTTATGTAAATGCAATCAGAGTAAGCATGGCTAATATCTGACTTCTATGTAACATTATATTTGTACTGGGTGTGGTGGCACATGCCTGCAATCCCAGTATTAGGGACACCAAGGCAGGAAGATCATTTCACATTCAAGGCCAACCTGGGCTAAAAAGTAAGTTCAAGGCTAGCCCAAACTGCATAGTAATACCCTGTCTTAAAAAGACCAAAAAAAAAAAAAAAATCACAAATTTTTATATGTAACTATAGTTTTTTCATTCTAGCCATTTTTTAAATATTCCTTGCATGATTGTGTCAGAACTTACCCATTTTACTATTGACAGGAAGTTGGAGAATTCCAGTTTAGACTATTAGTCCTGCCATAGTCTTTTTTGTCCCTGTGTTCTGGTGACTATACACACACACTTCTGTTGTATTCGTATCTAACAGCAGAACTGATGAGTTACAGGGCATGCATGAGCTTGATGTTAATAAATAAAGAATTTTTAAAGAAGATATGTTTGAAGGTCTTTATAGTGAGGTGATAATGATGTATGATTCACTAGATGGGGCTCACTTCCAAAACCAGAGCTTTCAGAAAGAAAAGCCTACTGACAGAGGATAGTTCATGCTCATGGTTCCCAAAGAAGGCAATTTCCTTTAGAATATTTTTATCAACAATCTGGCCTGTGGCATTTAATAAGACTTAGAAGTAAGCAGTGTACCTCATCATTTTCGGAACTGATGATGCTAAAATTCAGAAACAATTGAAGAGCCGTTACTAATATCAATAAAAGTAAAGAATGACCTTTTGACATGTTACAGAATGTAAATGTTCCAAATCAGAAGTCTGCATTGGGTAAGCCTGTATTCTTAATCAGAATCTTGGAGATTGATTAAAAGAAGTACAGGTTTACCTGATGCGAAATTCTGATTTGTAATCCCAGCACTCTAAGAGGTTGGGGCAGGAGAACTGCAAATTCAAGCTGAGCCTGGGCAATTTATCAACTAAACAAGTCTTCATAGCAAAATAAGAAAAGGAGTAGGGGTATACAGTTCAGTGCAAAGGCCCTATATTCAATTTCTAGTACTACCACCACCAACAAAAATATTTTTTTTTTTTTAAATTTAGAAACAGAAGAACTTCAGAAGTACAGAATTCTACCTTTCAGGTGATCATATAAAGAAAGGCCTTCTACCTCAATGAACATGCTAATAAAAATTTATTTATCAACTCTCAGAACAACAACAACAACAACAAAAAGTATTTAATACAGAAACAAAACAGCCACAAAAAAAGAAACTTAGGAAATTTGAGTAAAGTATGGATTTATCTGATAAGAATATATCCAGATTAGTTTATTAATTACAACTGATATGCCACAGTGACGTAAGATGTTAATAACAGAGAAAGCAGGGGAAGGGGATACTTGGGAATTCCATGTACTATCTTCACATTTATCCTTAAGCATAAGCTTGTTCTAAAACAAAATTTGTTTTTAAATGTCGATTTAAAACTATGTAGCATAATCTTCAGATTGTAATGTACTTGCTAAACTCTTTAAAATGCAATTCAGGTACCCTTTAAAGGCTCTCTCTCCCTCCCCCCACCCATCTCTCAACTTTGTTGGATACAAAGATACATAAGGGGAACATTCTTTCTATGCTGATCTTAGCTTTAAGCTAGCTATAAAATTATGACAAAGGATCAGATTTGTTTTATTCTATCTAATTTAACCTTTCTACTCATGCACTGTGATGATTCATTAAGAAGTAATCTTCCAGTAATCTTCAACCAATAAAATAAAAGCATACAAATTCCAAGTAAGGCCAACATTCCAACAATTGTATCTTTGTAGTTGAAATCATCAAGTCTTTGCTTGATGTAAAAATAAAGAAAAAGAAATGCACTGTCTTTGAGCTAGTTGAAAAAACAAGCCGCCACTAATACTATATGAAACCTAACAAAAGGAACCCTGGACAAGGAGGCAGGAGACCTAGCCTCGAGCTTCAGTTCCACAACTAGTTTGCTCTCTGATCCTTATTCAAGGCTATGTAAACTACAATTTAAGAATTAGGAGGACCTTTTAATTTCACTTCTTGGCTATACCAGATATTCTAGTCAAATGTTTTATCTTTATCTGTCCTGTAAAATCCTTAGAGAATCTAAAATAATAATAATCTCCTGCTGTCATCATAGCTTTCTGTTCTCTTTTCCTTATATTAGTAATCATACATACATGACCAAATTCAATGGTTAGGTTCAATGTTGACTTTATGAGGAAATCTGATGATTCAGTTCTTAGCCAGTTCAGTTTGCAACCAGAACTGTGGAGATAACTGAACTCATGAACCCAGGTACCACTGTGTGTGTGTATGTGTGTGTGTGTGTGTGTGTGTGTGTGTATAAAACATTTACTTGCTAGTCAGCAACATTTTGCCATAAGTCTAGACATTGCTTTCTCTTCAGAAGCCTATTTAAAATCAACTGTGGCTCTAGCAAGATTATAGTTAAATAAAATTTGCATTTTGGTTCTTGTACAGTAGAGTTGACAAACTTTTTATTAAGAGCCAGATAATAAGTTATTTTAGGTTTATGGACTACATGGTCTCTGTAGTAACAACTCCACTCTATCCTTATGTTGTACAAGAGCAGCCATGAACAATATACAAATCAACAGATGTGTTTTTATAAAAATTTATTTATAAAAGAAAGCAGCAATTCTAGGCCACAGTTTTCCAGGCCTTATTTTATAGTAACAGGGGCCTATAAAGTCAAATGGAAAGATAAATTTCATAAAACCACATTGTACATTCACTCCAAAATAAACTAGCTTGCAGGGGAAAAAATGCTTATGAATGGTGATCTTCACATACCTGTGAATGTTCAAGTTTCCCCTGCATGAACAGGTCACACCATCAATACCTAAGACAGAGCAGGAAAACACTCTCCCTTACATGGTTGTTATGACAGAACAGGGGATGCGTTAATTTATATAGGCAAAATTTACAAGATGACCTGCAAAAGTAAAATACCAGGTTTTAGCAACTTTAGCAATAAACACAAAAACTCAAACCTGAATAATGTCAACCATTACTGTGACTTCTATCCAGTCAATTAAGGTAAATGTCAAAGTTCGATTTTCCTTGAAGAGCTCTTCTGTTTTCATGCAACTCTGCTGGTTTAAACTAGTAGATTTTTGGTCCTCCATAACCTGTCAAATTTCCAGGAAACCAGAGTAACCTGTTTGAGCTAATGGTTCTGATTTACTCTGGAATGGGACAGGGGTTTTCACCAGTATGACTGCTTGGGCCAAGCTCAAATCTATCATCCCTTCATGTCTACCCTAGCAAAAATGTTCCATCCTCCAACAGTCACCTCACTAAACTCAGCCCCATGTTAGCTACCAGGTGTTCAACAGCAGACTCGAGCAAAGAGCCAGCCCACAAGGATCAAGCAAGTGCCTTTTTAAAAAACTAATCTTAAGAAGTTTATCTACATGGCTTTGCAAAGTAAGCAAAAACCATGCCAAATAGTAAAAAAGGCACTTACTTGACTCCCACAGGCCAGCTCCACACTCTAGCAGCTAAGATGTCACTGGCATGGTACATGGAGAGTGAGGAAGAAACGGTATCTTGCAACCACTGTAGGAATGGTAGTGAAAAGACCTAAAAGAACAGAAAAAAGTAAAATCAATGTCAAAAGTAAAGGCCCTCAGGAGCCTGCTCATACGGGTACCTCAAGATATAATGCCAAGGAAGAAAAGGAAGTCTCAAAAGACCTTGTTTATGTCATTCTTAGCTGCTAGTTATCACAGTGACCCTTAAGAGAAGAGGGCACTTTTTGAAGAATATGAATTGTAAGCTAGAATAAATCCAGACTGACTTCTGAAAAACTCTGCAATATGCTTTCCTTCAGAGGAGTATTAAATTTTTGATCATATGGTAAACTCAAAAAGATGTAAAAATTTGGATCTTGAACAATTCATAAACCACTGCTTTTAGATATACTATTAAAGGGTGAAAATTTTTTCTTCCTATCTCTGTGCTTCTGAAATCAACAACAATGACAAAAAAAGGACAGAACTTTAATAAGCATTGAGGAAGTAGAATTATTTTTAGTTAAAGGGAATTTTGACAACAGAAGTTTCAAACAAAATTCAGGAAACTTCAATGCATTAAAAGAGGTGGGAAGGGTATAGGTGCATAGGTCCTGGGTCTGACCCACAGCACTGCAAAAAATCAATCAATGCAGTTAATTTGTTTTGCCACACAACTCTCTGGAATAACGATTCTGTCTGAAAATAACTAGAGATTATTCCAAAACAAACAAACAAAATAGAAGCCCTTTCACGTATCACTACTTCTCTCTCCAAAAAATAATTGTGTGGATAGCAAGAAAAACAACAGTGGAAAAATGAAAATCATTCTTAAGATAATTAATTTTCTTCCTTTCTATAAATTTTTTTTACCTCGTCCTTTACTAAAAATCTCTTTCTTTTTCCCTCAGAATCATGGAACAAACAAGCTGCTGATTTCCATTATCCTTGAGGTTCTAGAATCTATCAAGTAAAAAGAGCAAAGATAATCTTTCATTCTAAAAGAGTGTTAGTCAAAAGATTACTCTTACAAGACCCTTAATTCTAATATGCTTAAAATTGATCATTCTTTTTAACAGACAATCTAGTGGCTCACACTGCTCAGGTCCCAATTAATTTAATTTGAATGAGATACTCACTGTTAATAGCATATTTGGCCAGACTACATCTTAAGTACCTAAGTAACATTTCTTCTTAATTCTGGCTTGTGTTGCTCTGCCTTAGCTACTGCCCCTGGAAAGCCTCCCATCTATCTGTGTTTCCCTTGCTACCTCAGCATTTCCAGTTAATGCACTATCCAGCAAATCATTTGGAGGGACAACCTAAGGGAAGGTCTGCATTGTGTGTTCTGTAAAAATATTCAAACTTTATCAAGGATACTACAAATGAAACATAATAGCATGAAGTTGAGGAAACTTAAAAAATTATCAGCTATTTTTCTACAACAATGACTACAACGTAAAAATATACAGTACACAGGTTAATAGGTAAGTTTATTATTAAAGCAAATATTCTTTCACACCAATTATCTGGCTCAATGCACACACATACACACATACTGTGCTTCCTAGACCTCATTTTTCTCTGGCTTGTTCCATAAAACCATGGTAAAATTCAAGAGCAGCGGTTTTTATTTTGTTTTGTTTGTTTGTTTTTTACCATAAAAGGTATATAACCTTTTACAAATAACACAGATAGTCTCACACAGAAACAAACAATGATTTAATGCCAAAAATAACACAGATAGTCTCACACAGAAAGAAACAATGATTTAATGCCATCAAGTTTCCATCCACAGTTTGTGTGCACTTGAAAAAGCTGAGGATTGTAGTGGAGTAAACCACGCTTTTGCCGCAGCAGCTCAGGCCCTTCTGAGCACACTGTGTCACAGCAGACACTGCACCGCACTTCACAAGGCAGTCTGCGTGCCTGTGCGATGAAACGTGACCTTCTTTGCCTTCACTGGGGAAGCACTAGGGGTTTTCCTGGGAATGTGATAAAACGCACTTGGAAGTCAAAATAACGTTCCTTAGTCTAACTTTAAAAATGACATCATAGATTCCTCTTTCCTGTCCCTCAAAATACTCAGTCAATAGGAGAATGATTAAATATATGGAATAGAGACAGAAGTGCTACATAGTAGTTAAAAATGAATAAAGCAGAACCACATGTACCAAGCAAATATTTTCAAAATATTAAAAAGAACAAACTTCAGGATATGTATAGTGTAAGACCTTCTAAATAAGGGTTTAAGGCTGAGTAGGGTGGTGCAAGCTTGTAATCCCAGCACTTGGGAGGCTGAGACAGGAGAATAATAAATAAATAATAAATAAGGCTGTAAAACATAACACTACGTAAGATTTACAGATACACAAACATACATACACATAGACACGTACACACAGAGCCAAGGAATAAACACACACGTGGGCGATAAACACAGAATTAGAGAGGATGAGAAATAGGATGGGGGAAGGGTACTTGGGTACAGCAATCAGTAATTTCTCAAGCTAAGGGCATTTGTTACTCCAACTTGATTTTTTATTGTTGTTTTTGTTTTTGTCTTTTTTGAGATAGGGTTTCACTATGTATTTCAGGCTGGCTTTGAACACACTTTATAGCCTATGCTGGCCTTGAACTTACAACAATCTTCTGTCACCAAGCCTGGCCCACTTGTTTTTATAGATATGAAATACTTCATAATTTTTGTTTTGTTTTTGAAGATAAGGTCTCACTGACTAGTTCAGGCTGGCCTTGAACTCACTGTGATCCTCCTGCCTCAGCCTCCTGGGCACACTTAATAATTTAAAAACAAAAAGACTGCTCTCCTTGGATGTCTGACTGAACACAATGTAATTTCCTTATATAGTACACCTCCCACCCCACCAAAAAAACCCCTCTGGTGATGGGATGGCCTTTCAAGTGAGCCCCTTTGACAGCAGCCCTCAGCACTTGTCTTTTCTTCTGCTAGTGCTGTGATTTCTTGATGTTGGCTGTGATGCGACCTTCAGATACATAACTCAGGGTTTAGCTTGTCTCTACTTTCAATCTTACCAGACTACTCCTTTTAGGCAAATCTATGATAGTTCTCTTTCATTCTCTCCCTTTTACTGCTAAAAGCTCTAGCAATCATTAAAATGAAAGCCATTATATATTTAAAGCTCACCCAATTTATGGCACTTGGCTATACTAAGAATTGAATTCATTCTGAATCAACGACCAACACAGAATGAGATATTAAAATCAGAGAAAGTATGACTAGAGTTCAGCTCTCCATTAAAGAAATACTCCAAAATTGTGTGGTATGTTATACTAAAGTTCTGTTTTGCCATCTCAGCTGTGCTCAGAGAGAGAGAGAGAGAGAGAGAGAGAGAGAGAAATAAAACTTTTGCAAGGAGGGGGCTGGTGGTACTGGAGACTGACCACAGGCCTTTGCACTGAGCTACATCCCCAGATAATTTTTCTTTAATCTTGAGACAGGGTCTCACTGAATCACTAAGCTGTCCAGGTCAGGCTAAAAATTGCAATTTTCCTGCCTCAGACTTCTAGAGTGCTGGGATGACAGGTCAGAACTGAAATTTTTAAAAAATAATTTCATTTTCTTCGCAGTTAAAAAAAAGAATAAAATAGACATTGGCAGCTCTCAGCAAGAGAAAGAGGCTAGATCCGCCTTCAGGTCCCTGCCCCCGCTGCTGTCCTGCCCTCCTGGCCCCAGGCTACCTTGAGTGGGAGGCGCAGAAGCTGCAGGGCACCTCTGCCAGGGACTCAGGAAAAAGAGCTTGCATCCTCTTCCTGCATCTCCCGACTGCATAGTTCCTGTGGCATCTGGGCAAAGCTCTGTGCTTTGAGGTCGCTAGATTGTAGCTTTAAGTAGACACCCCCCACCTAGAGAAGAAATGCAGAGTGACCACTCCCTGGACCTCTGTTCTCTAGACTTCTGTGGGCCTTGCCCCCAGCCTTCTGACTTTTACAGCAGGAAAACAGATTCCCAGGCTGGAGGTCACCTCCCACCCAGCGCTGGCCTGGTTCCTTAAAATGGCAGTGCTGAGGGCTGCAAGGCCTTCCTTGCCAAGACCCCTTTCTGGTGTAGGCGACCTTCAGAGAGTGGTACTGCCCCACGAGTCTACATCTTCCTCTTGCCCTGTGTTTGGGTTTAAGGCTCCCAGAAGTGGCTCATTCTTGGCTAAGGTTCTGAAAGGAGGCCAGGAATTATATGAGGTCTGCTCCACTTATGGGCCCCAGGGGGAGGAGGTGAAGAAGGGTCAGGATTCTGTTGGAGAAGCAGCATGTCTGCGTGTCACTGAACTCGTCTTTGTGGAACGTTAGAATAGAAGGCTGAGGAGATGGGCCTGTGGCTCCCTTTTTAACAAGCTGCCCATAGCTGCAGTGGAAAACAGATGGCAGGGGCAACTGATTGTTCAGTATTCAAACAACGGTATTTTTCTCTGATAAAATGTAATCCCTGTTTTATTACTTGTATTCCCCCCCCCCCAATTTGGTGTGCTATGTACTTAGCGCTTTTCACCTGTGTTAATGAGGAAATAATTCTTTTTTCTTCCACTACTAGGGGGTGTGGGTGTGGGTGTGTGAGTGTGTACACATGGCGGGGTGCCATGCACTGTTGGACACAAAGCCTAGGCCTGGGCCAAGCTAAACATACAGCCACCAGTGAGCTATTCCCTTGGTTCTGTTATGGCTTAGATCAAAAGTGGCCCCCAAAAGTCTCATGTTTGGAAAGTGATTGGATCATGGAGGTGCTATACTCATCAGAAGATTCATCTATTGACAAGTTCAGTAGCTGAAATGCAGTTAGGGGGTAGTCCGGTCAGAAGAGGTAGGTCACTGGAACTCTGGCCTCCAGCTCCCCTCACCCCACATTCCTGGCTGCTATGCAGTGAGCAGCTTTCCTCGCTATAGAGTTCTGCTTGAGAGCTAGCCAGCCACGGACTAAACCCACTGAAACTGTGAACTAAAACAAACCTCTCTTCTTTCAAAAAAAATATTAAATATATATACATATATATGTGTGTGTGTACGTGTGTGTGTGTATATATATATATATATATATATATATATATATATATATATATCTCAGGCAGGTAAATGTATACAATTGAGATTGGGATCCCCTGATGGAGGAAGGCAAACCTAACACACCAATACCATAGTTTGTGATCAGAAAATTCATTTTCCTATCTACTCAGTAGCTTCTAGCATCATCACTCAAAGATTAGGGAAAGCTGAAAGAAACTGACAGATCAAGACAGACAGACACAAGCTGGTAGTCTGATGAAAAAAAAAAAAAGAAAGAAAGAAAACAAAACAAAACAAAAGGGAATTCCAACAACAAATGAAAAACTTTCACGTTCCAATCTTTTCATTAGGTTTTTAATATTTCCATTTATTCACTATATCTTTAAGTACATCTTTAAAAATATCCTGACATCTGTAATCTGATTTAAAAAAGAAAAATAGGTTTTTATCACAGTTGGCCATTATTCATAGTCTTGCTTCATGGCAGCTAACAAAACTGTGGCAGTACAACATAAGGGATACAACAGGGTCAGAGGAAATTCAGAAGGGTGGCTGCAAAATAAACACCTCCAAAAGCCTGTCAGCTTTGGAAATATATAGTGTGAGGAATCTACAGCTGGCATTATCTCTTTCAAATAGTTCTTTTCTCTCTTCTACAGTGTCCAACACAGACCAGCCCCTGCCAATACATTCCGGGTAGATCTTATTATATCAATTTCTTACATTGGTTTTAACATAACAGTTCTATCACCTTTTCCCATGACCATTGTTACTTAGCTTTTTATATAATCTTGCTCCTTTCAGCATAATGTGAACTGTTTTAAGATTACTAACCAGTTGCCACATGAATCAGAGAAGTCATTGCTTCTTGACAGTCTATGATCTCCATCACCGTCAAATCCAAGCATAGAGAACAAGATGATCTATAGAGAGTTGAAGGATTTAGACAACAGACTCACGAACTACTTTGCCCACCAACTCTCTTCCACCCAACACTGACTGGGTCTATGTTCCTATGTACTGGGCTCTGTTCACAGAGCTGGAAAGATTTATGGACTAGTAGCAGTTGTCTATAAAATAATATGGCAACTAATCACTTTCTAAGATCTCTGACTAAGAATTCCAGTAGTATAACTACAAAGAAAAACAAACATCTTCTGTTTCAGGCTGGCAGTCTGCAACATAGAATTAATGTAGATAAATAATCCCATGTTGCTTCAACAGTCCAACCTCGACTGCGTAGTGCCTTCTCCCAACCCTCCTACTCTCTCCCCACTACATCTTGACCTCCTCCTCTACTCTGTCAGCAGTTTGGATTAGAGAAAACAAGGCAAAGGAGAAAGTGGCATCAAAAGCACAATGAACAGTTTAAGGGGGAATGAATACAGACAGGGTAAACTGTTCATCACGATGTCAGAAAGACCTGGAAAGCTGTTTATCTTCGCGTTCTTATCCTTATGAGAATGTACAAAAATATGACACCTAGGTTTGTGATTCTATACAAGTCTTCCAATGAAATATAAGTTACTTGTAAGGTGTTATATAAGAATGAGACATATCTTATAATTAAAGAAGCCCCTTAGAGTTCATCTAATCAAGCATCCTTATTTTACTGACAAAAATATTAAGACCAAAGAGGTTAAGTGACTTGCCCAAGATCAATCAGAAAGTTAAAAGAAAAGAAGGGACAAAACTGAAGATTTCAGACCCTAGTCTACCACATGGCACCTAATTCTCATAAATGACTTTTATTTTGGTGAGAAACATATATACATACAACCCACTCACAACTAACATTCCTTCATTTACTTAACTATCTCAAGTAACCAACAGAAACATTCTGCCATGGTACAGCAATCCCTGCTTGTAAGATTTTAAAAGGTTCGCCAACAACACTGCAATTATAGATGTTACAAAATTATAACAGTATCTGTTACATCAGAAGATGTAACAGATATTGCAATATCCCTAGGAAAATTGTAATAATTACCAAAGAAATAGGTATCTATTTTACCATAGTACCCAGAAGACTGAGGAATGATTGCTTTCTAAATGAAGTAATTTCTGGACCAGGGTGGCACAAGTTAGCTCAGTGGCACAAGTGCCTGCCTGGCAAGCATTAAGTCGTGAGTTCGATTCCCAGTACCAAAAATAAATAAATAAGTAATGTCTAAGGCATCGTCAATTAAAATGCTAGAGAATCACTCTAAGTAATTTATTTTTATTTTTATATCTCTTGAGAAACTGAGGCGGCCAAGCAATAGAAGTCTCATATATTTATATTTCAACATGAAAACAAAGGTTGCTAAAATTTTACAAAGAAATGGTTCATCCTTAGGAATGCCTACTTAAAAAAGAAATAGTACTCTCTTACACAGTAGGGTGACTGTGAATAAATGCACTGCATTTGATTGTTCTTACCTACATAGAAATAGTATAAATGTTTGAGATAACAGATAAAGTTACATTGCTTTGAAATACAAAATGTATACATGTACTGACTGCATTACATTGTAGCCCATAAACAGGACAATTTTTGTAAATTAAAAAAATTTTTAAAAATAAAATAAAACCATCAGTTCTCAATACAGAATCAAAGTAAGGTAAGGCCATTAAGAAGGTCTTTGTCGTCTACAGCCATTCCACCCTGAATGCACCCGATTTTGTCTAAGAAGGTCTTTATCAACTCATATACTACAAAATTGGAAACTTAAAGAGAACAAAGTCAAAGAAAATTATTCAAAAGAATTTCTCTAGCAGGCACATGAAGCATGTCTGTAATTCTGGCTATTCTGGAGGCTGAGGCAGGAGAATCATTAGTTTAAGACCAGCCCAGGCAACTTAGTAAGAACTTGTCTCAAAATAAAGAAGTTTAGGAATACAGCTCAGTGGTAGAATGTCCTTGTATTCAATCATAGTAGAAAGAGAAAAAAATTCCTGTAATTAATAAACATGGTATTAAGAGCTGCCAGTATTACACAAAGCTTTGAAAGAGTATAACATAGAGAATACAATCTTGCAACAAAGATCTGCTGAATACTTTTCATTCTGTGCTACCTTTTCATACCACTGTGAAAAAATCTCTCAAATCCTATGGGAAAAAGGAGGGAGGCAGGTACATGAGAATAAAGTAGGAATCTCACTTGATATATAAATCTTTAAAATCATTTAAAAATAGAACACAACAGCATTTTAAAATACAAATCAGAGGCATAAAAAAGATAACAAAGATGCATAATAAATGGAACATAAAAAGGAACATTTCAAAGAAAGTCAAGAAACAGTTTCAATGTCTGAATAATAATTAGATGTTGAACTGACTTGTCCTTCCACCTGGTACTAGTTAAGAGCCATTCCACATTCAAACACCAAGTTTGATCAATTCTCCTAAAATCTCTCTCCTCTCCATTTCCTTTTCTCTATCTCCAATGCTACTGTTCTAGTTCTGGCACCTCTTGCCTGATCCACTGAGCCGCCCCTTACTCATCTCTTTCGTCTCCCTGATCCCCTCTCTCCACGCGCCCATCACACTGCTGCCAGTGCGACCTACCTAAAAACACAACACTGATCAGGTGATTCTCTTAAATTCCTCAGCATGTGACGAGCAGGCTGTGCCCTGCTGCTACACCATGTTGTATAGGATAGTAGCTTTCAGGCTGTGCTTTGCCCTGAGTGACTCCTTTCTATAAAGCAGCAGTTTGGGGCCATTTTGAGTGCAGGTGCTATAGCAGAACAACCTGGTCACTGGTCTGTGCAATAAATAACCACCAGATGTTGGACACACCAAACTTAGGGGCAGAAACAGTTCCCAGCTATACAGCACATTTGTTAGTTATAAACTGGTAAATTAATTTTGGTAAAAAAAAAAATATTGCCGCCTGCAAACTTACAAAATTAAATGAGGGGCACATGGACACATGACACAGCTAAGTGATATCAGAGAAAGCCAGGTCTGGGAGCTTGTAAGACACATCAGACTAACAAATGCCACCTCATACAAAAGGAGGAACACTCTACACAGGTACCCCTGCTTGATGTGGCCCATTCAAACTGCTTGCCTGCCGTCCAGGTCTGGGTGCTCTCAACAAACCTGCGTGACTCCTCTGAGAAGTTCTGCCTGGGGCTGGGGATTTAGCTCACTGGCTTAAGCGCCTGCCCTGCAAGCATGAGGCTGTGAGTTCAATCCCTGGTACCACACAAAAAAAAAAAAAAAAGAAGAAGAAGAAGAAGAAGAAGTTCTGCCTGCCCTGTCACCTTAACTAGCCACCTGTGGTGACTTTTCACATCTCTGTGAACTCTGCCTTGCCTTTCAGTTCTGCTTCTTCTAATCTTGCAGCCACTGTTAACTGTTTCCTGGCCATTCAGAAGCTTACTTATTATTGTACAAACTAAGTGTAACTAACTAAGCTTGGAATAAGTGAACTTTTGACAGCCTGCTCACTGGCTACCAAGTGAACCTTGCGGGTACTTACCCTGAGGAGGCTGGTGAAACTGATGTGGCATGTGAATGTATTGTTATTCAATGAATTCTAACATTGCAGAGAGACTCAAACATGTTCAGTCTACGTTACTACGTTACTACGTTACTAGAGCTTGCTAATGACAGTTTGCTATGGCTTGTGTCTCGATGTCCCCCCCAAAGTCTCATGCAGTCAGGTGGGGCTTTTTCAGAGGCAGCTGGATCTTGAGTGTGTGAATGCTGGGACTGATTCATGGTGCAATGCTATTATGCTCAAGGGCACTAGGATTAAAGGTGTGAATGCTACCTGCTCTAAACAGCCTGGATAAGATTAAAGAAGCAGAAAGAGATGTGGTCACCCCATGCCTGCTTGCTTTGGCTGTCTTGTGCTTACCATGAACTGTTTCTCTTCTGTAATCCCCCACTGCCAACCCGCCATGCCTTGGAGCCAGCCAATCATGAACTGAAACCTCTACAAACTGTGAGCTAAATACACCTTTCTCCCTTTAACTTTAGATATCAGGTATCTAGTCTCAGCAATGAGAGAAAAGTAACTAAGACACAGCTCATCTATTGGAAAGCAATATTTTTTAAACTGCAGCTTAAATTGTAAAATCAATGGGGGAGGTGTCCCACCAGTATTGAGCAAAATAACTAAAACTGTGTATGCCTCAGATAGTAAAATTACTGTGTCACGAAGCTTTTCTTTAGTTTTACCTGTGCAGAATGCACACACAGTCATGATATAAAATGTGCTTCTATGTGGGCTGAGTTTACACTAAACCACTGATACACAGAATAAAATTTCAACTCACTCACAAACCCCTTCACCATCACAGCTGATCTCTCCCCATAGCACAGTGGTTAAAAAATGGACTCAAGCGCCAGATTGTTTGGGGCGATGTGCCAGGTGTGTGATTTGCTACCTGTAGATCTGGGCAGGTAATTTATTTATGTATCACTCACCAGCTGTGATCCTAAGCAAATAACTTAATCAATCTGAGGAAATTCACTTTCACTATCTTTAAAGTAAGGATAATTACAGTCCTCACATCATTGGGTAACATAAGAATCAAGTGAGATATAAAGTGCTTGGTATTTGGTGTACTTAATAAATATCAATTGTCACTGGTATCACGGCTACCATTTAGCCTAATAACCAGCTTTTTTTTTTTTTTTACCAGTAATCGAACCCATGGCCTCACACTTGCCAGGCAGGCACTGTGCTGCTGAGCTACCTACCCAGCCCTCTCCCACTATTCTCATTTACGCTCTGCTTGTAACAAACTACGGGCTGATTCTCAAACATATCCTACCTCTTCATAGTATCATGTCAGATCTTAGTGCCACCTGGAATGTCAACCATACTTTTCTAGCCCCTCTCACATTGTATTTTTCTCACGTTTCAGTTCAAGCAAGGGCTCCTAAGCAAGCCTTCCTAAGCTCCCCCAGATAACTGTAAGTGCCCCCACTGAGTCTCCATGAGGAGGGAAAAAAAAACAACCAAACGAGCAGCAGCAGCACACCCAGTTACACTCCGCATGAAATGTCCTGGCCGACAGTGAACTGATCAGAACCATTGCCAAGGCTTCTCTCCCCCGTGCCCAGCACAGAGACTCACAACAGGATGAGCCCCACAAATATTTTCTGATCAATCCCAGGTTATTTAACTTTCCTAGGTCTTCGTTTTCCATGTGTAGAAAGGGAGCAGTATTTCACCTAGAAGCTTATGGTGGATATGCTAGAAATGTTATAAGAGTACAAAGCAACACTCAACAGTTAGCAGGGAGGTTTACCGAGACTGTTTAGCATTCCAGACAAAATTACGAGATCCCAAGGCACAAGCGTCTTAGATCCCAGCCAGCTAAAGTCCCAGAGAGGCGAGAGGACAAACAAGACTTAAGAAATGCAAGAAGGATATGAGAACTTTTAGGGGAAAACTGTAGGAGACACTTGAGAAAAGAATAGTGCTGGAGGAGATAAAGAGGAAGGAAGACTGACCCTCAGTGTGGACAGCTTTGGCTCTTGTCAGACCTAGGTTTAAATTCAAAGTACTTGTCCTCTGCATCTCTGCATCCACAGCACCAACATGGCTCATGAAACTCAAAAACAAATAAACCTATCTTGTTCCCAATTTTCTCATCTATAAAACTGGAATAGTACCTCTCATAGGGCTATGACAGGAATCAAAAGAAGCAGTAAGGCACCCAGATGCTTTTTTACTATATCTACTCCTCTCTGTATAGAGGTCAGGTAGCTCAGAGTGATCTATTTGCTCTTTTATCATTGGACAAATTAATCAGACACACTGCAGGACAAGGTGGTGCACACCTGTAATCCCAGGACTTGGGAGGCTGGGGCAGGAGAATTATTGAGCTGCATAGTGAGTCCAAAACCAGTCTGAACTACATAATGAGATCCTGTCTCAAAAAAACTCTGTCTTTAAAAAAAACTGGTGTGGTGGCCCACACGTGCAATCTCAGCACTTGGAAGGCTGATGCAGCAGCTCAAGGCCAGCCTGAACTGCATAGTGAGACCCTGTCTCAAAAAGACAACAAAAAAAGGCAGAAAGAATGAAAGAGAAATTTTAAAATTATCAGACATACTAACTTTCTCTGAATGAAAATTTAAAACCAAGATAATTTTTTTTTAAAAGATAGAGTCTTGCTACGTAGTCCAGGCTGGCCTTGGACTTGCTATGTAGCCCAAGATGGCCTTGAACTTGTTGGGATCCTCCTGTGTCTGCCTCCAGAGTGCTACAATCATAAGCATGCACTACCACAGCCAGTTAAAGGCTCTTATTTTTAAAGAAATGTTAAAACGTAATGTCGTATTACCCACCTACTCCAGAAATGCATTTGGAAACGTTTAGCCCTAGTATGCCATTAGACTCAGTTGGTAATGTGATTTACCGAGTTATATTTTTATCAACACAAAAGATTCAAGCCTGTATACAATTTATGGGCCAATAATTCACTAAGCTTATTAAAATTAATTTGCATAAAGTTAACTTTCATTTTTTACACAGGCTGTCTCACTATAAGCATTCAACAAACTAGGAAAATAAAAGCATTATTTCTCTTTTGTTTTCAACCTACAGAGGACAGATTTTTGCTTTCTGTTGGTTTGGCTTTTGTGGTACTGGAATCTCACTCAAGCATATATTTGTAATAATTTGCACAATTATCAGACTTACTGGCTACACACTGAAAGTTAGCGAGCCCTAAAGATTTAATCCAATGGTACCAACTCTCTTCGCCCTAAAGAAGTGTAATAGGGAGCCAAGGACAGCACTGGCAATACTACACTTAAAGCAATTCCCAAATTTGGCTAGCTAATCAACAGGCTATTAAACAAATCAGGGGGATGTGTACACAAGATACCTATCTTTAAGTCTTATCTCTCAATAAGATGCCCTCAAATAAAACATTTACAGAACTAGACAAGTCAGTGTCAATCTGCTTCCTGAAGATAAATTCAATCTGAATTCAGAGGAGACAGACTAGAATGGAAAGGGGTGGAATGGAATCATTCAAATTAAGATTCAGACTAGGATTGCTTTGAACTCACCTCCATTTAAAGGGACTTTAATCTTAGGTCTGTTATTAATCACAAACATATCCTAACTAGTCACTTCACTCAGCTTTTGTCTTTTTGAGATAGGGGTCTCACCTTGTAGACCAGACTGAGCTTAATCTCCCAGCAATCCTCCTGCCTCAGCCTCTAGAATTCTGAGATCACCGGCTTGCACCACCACGGCCAGTTTTGATTCAGTTTTAGGTCTACAAATCAAGAATGTTAGATTCAAATGCAGTTATAGTTTGGTGCAGTGGCACATGCTTATACACCCAGACTTCTTAGGAAGCTGAAGCAGGAAAATCACAACCCCGTCTCATAGTAAAAAAAAAAAAAAAAAAAGGATGAGGATGTAGCTTAGTGATAGAATGCCCCTGGGCTCAATTCCTAGTACTGCAAAACAACACAACAAAAGAAAAACAACATAAAAGAGGTGTCCGTCACAATCTTTACCCTGAAATAAATCTCAGACTTTGAGTGAGTGGAGTGATCAAGGTTGAATTTTAGCTACAAAAAAAGGCATAAGCAGTTAGTGTAGATGGATGTGACATTTGAAGATGGAGCAGAGACTGGCTTGAGTACAGGGAGTATTTGTGCAAAGGAAGATGGGGCCGGACCATGATAGACTCAATTAAAAAACAATTTGCCTCTGCCAGGCATGTAAGCTCGTTAAAACTCTGAGGTTAAGCTGAAACAGTATCGCTGCCAAAAACTGCAACATGTAAAGGACAGCCACAAACTGTAAAGGTACAATGACAGACCTGAGTAAGAGATTATTAAGTAGTTCAGCACAGCAGTTGACCACTAGGAAATGCCATACTTCAAAGCTGTCATAATCAGAGACAGTTTGATATAACAAAGGAACTACATGGCCCACAAAGAAAGGCAGCTTCCCTCGAAAAACTCACCCTAGAAAATAGCAGCCACCTTCACTAACTACAAAGAAAGGCCTACAGCAAACATCTTAAACATCTCTTTAAATTCTGGTCACTGGCTAGAGAGCAGTAACAAGCTCTTCACACAGCAAGGGGAAAATGACACTAATGGTGCTAACATTTAGAAAAACCCCTACACCTTCACTCCGATTTACTCAGCTGAAGGATGTTTTAAAGGAGGTCATGGTGTTATGCACCTATAGTCTACCTGGGAGGCTGAGACAGGAGACCTGAACCCAGCACTGACAGGCCAGCCTGGGTCTCAAAGACATTTCAATGAAAGGTAAAGGGGCCAGTTATCTTTATAACTTTGCAACTGCATTTACCTATGAGCTGAACTACTGCACTGCTTTTGACTCATTCTCCAAACTCGGAAAAGATGTATTTAAAAAAAGAAAAAAGAAAAAAATTTTAAGAAGAGGACTGTTGAACAAAAAACTAAGCAGTACTATAACTGCTAACCCCCCCCCCCGTCTAATTTACCGTACCTACTACAGCAGGATAAAAGTGGCACAAATTGGACTTGTGATGCAACCCAATGCAGACTGCCATCTGCTGCACACACACAGGATGTCTCCCAGGCAAGCGTCACTCTTACTGTCGCCTCCCAGGGACCTTCTAAGAGGGATCTGTGTAAGACCTTTCTGCTTATTTACACAGTCACCTCATATACATGCTTCAAATCATGTCTACTTAAATTCCCATTCATGAGGTTTGAAAACACGATGATTTCCAGGATATTTAATTTATAAGGGAGGTGAAATGTAAAGAAGCAAAAGCAATTTATAAGAAAAAGAACATAACAAAGGAGTCCTAGTATGTACATACGAGTCCTGTTACATACCAGCTCTGTGATCTGAGCTTCAATTTTAGACATGAAGTATGAAAATCCAAATCTCTAAGAGATACCAGTCAAATTGAGTATGTTGTGAGGAATTATAGAAATATCAGATGGAGACAGCTATATGCATAATGATATAACAATTTTATAAAACTAAAAATGCGTTTAAATACTTGAACTAATCAAGTTCAACTTTTTTCAAAATCTTAAATTCTAAGTTCACTTACAAGTCACCATTCGCGGGACAACACTGCCCTTCAGCAAACACTCCATGATAATCCCTGGAACAGAGCAGGACACTTGCATGAAGTATCCCCACAGGAAAGACACTCAGTCTGAGGGATTCGCATAGTGGAAACGAGGCACAAATTTTTAAATGCCATGTGAACATCACACCCAGACACTATTAACCACAAACTGCAAAGTCAGAAGACGTCTGATTAAAAAACAGAAATAAAGACAACTTGGGGAGTCTTTAAATAGTTTGGGGGAGAGGGGAATGCAATTAGATTTTTGGGTGACCTTATGTTTCTTGAGCACAAAACATATAACTGCAGGCTGTGAAACATGTAAATCTGAACTGAACTGTGAGAAAAAGCTGAGCTCTCACCCAAAACCTTCAGCAAAGCAAAAGCAATACGCCAGTATGCCAAATATGAGAAAGTGCAATTTTCTCATAAGAATGAGCCTAAGATCATAACTACGACTAATCATAGCAGTACTATCTTGCATTCCCAGAGCATCAGTTCTTTTCATAGCTCTTAGGCAATTTTATGCTATCAGGGGTCTCAGGGCGACCTCTCTGAAAACGTCGGATTGTTTCTTTAAAAGCTATGTGATCACAGCAATGCAAGGGATGTGTCCGTGGAGGGCTGAAGGCACTGGTTTCTTCTATCAGGCTGTTTGCGGTGATCCTCTTATTACCACACTATACAACTTAGCCCTAGGAAATAAAACCTACACTCATGCTCTCAGAGTTGGCCAGAGACCAAAGCCTACGGGTCTAGAAAGTCCGGAGGAGGGGAACTCCTCTGGACTGATTTCTTAGGTCAAGATCTCCGCGCCAAGTTGATCTCTTACAAATGAAAAATACCCCCCCCCCCCCCGCGCTCCCTCCGCTGCCCGCCCCCGACCCGGGCACACACTCCAAGTCCGTTCGAACAGAAACTCCCTTTCGTTGCCAGCCAAGGAAACCCAGCAATAAGCGGTTAATACAACCACCCAATCTGTCTCTGCGAACTTGTCACCGCCGCTCCTCTGCCGCCTGCTGCCCGGCCGCGCGTCCCTCTTCAGGCACGCGTGCAGCTGCCACGCCAGCCCTCGGGAAGGACCACCGAGGACCTCCAGGACCCCAGGGCAGCCAGCTGGCCTCCCAAAGCAACGCAGCGGCAGCTCCAGAGGGCTGGAGCCCGAGCGCACACATGCAGGAAGTCGGAGAGGGATAAAGTTTGATTTCCCTTCGCGGCCGTGCCCGCGGGCCCGGGAGAGGTCGAGGGAGCGGCCCGCCGGGTCCCCGGCTGCTCTCCGCGGACAGCGTGGCACCGCCGCTCACTCCGCCGGCAGCGCGGGCGGCGCGGCGCTCCGGACCCCGAGGCGGAGGGGGGCGCGCGCGCGGGGCTCGGCTCGGGCGCCCGGGCAGAGCGGCCGCGAGGAGGAGGCGCCGCGGCGGGAGGCGGGTCGGGCGGCGGCTCCAGCCCCGTCCCTTCCCCGCCCGGGGTCCCCGGTCCTGCGGGAACATCCCGCCGTCGCCCCTCCTCCTCTCCTCCTCCTCCTCCTCCTCTTCTCGGCTTCCTCCGCCCGCCCTCCCCTCCCGGTCGCCGCCGCAGGCGCCTGAAGGGCACGGCGGCTCCCCGGCGCCCGGCAACCCCGGGAGCGGCCGCGAGTTGAGGGAACTCGCCCGCCGCCCGGCGGCCTGGCCGCCCCGCCCTCCCGCAGCCGCCGGGCGCGCTCGCTCACCGTCCGGTGGTGCTGCTGCTGCCGGTGGCGGCTGACGCCCAGCCCAGGGAAGCAGCCGGCAGTCAGCGCGCCGCAGCCGCTGGCGCCCCCGCCGCCGCTCCGGGAGGAGAGGAGCAGCAGGAGCGATCTACCTGCGGCGGCCGCCATCTCTCAACTGGAAACGGCGCCGGCCCGGGCAGCGCAGCGGACGGCTGGGGCGGAGCTAAGACCTGTCACTCACCGCCGCCGGGCCAACTGCCGCGACTGACTGGCTCGGCAAGGCGGAGCTTCCTGCAAAGCCCAATCGACAGGCGGGAGAACCACATTGCAGGCTGCCTGTCATTTCCAGAGTTACCCATTGTGGGACACAATCAATTACGGGAGAATTCTAGGGAAACTGTAATGGGCATCCGAGCCCCTTAGAATAGAGGAGTGAGAGACGACACGTTCGGCTTGGCTAATCGTCACCAAGGACAGAGCTATGCTAAGAGTAGCTAGGGAAATAGATACCTCTGCAAAGCTTTGCTCTTTGGTGAGTTCCAAGTGAGTGTTCTAAGTTGGCAAAACAGGCACCAAATGAATAACCCTTAACCAAGAATACTGTAACTCAGTGACATGCCAAGTTAGCATTCGCAACTGATAGTATTCGGATATACTGAAATTAACCCTACATCCTAACGACTGTGATGTGTAGCAGCACACTGTAGAAGGGATAGAAGCATCGCAGTATCGAAGTCCTTGCCTGAATGAGTACTGTATACGCCCTCATAGTGAATTTACAGACCTATACGCTGTCAAATACACAATCAATGTTCACAGTACCTTTATACTGAATTCTCACACCCTTCAGAAATGGCTATTTCTTACCACACTTGATCTTCCGTGCCTTTATAAAACTACAGAAACAGAACAAGCAACAAAAATCATGTAGCCTTAGGTAAAATTAAAACACACACGAATAAAATTGTATCATTTGTTCTAATAATGTCCTTTAAAGTTTGACTGAAATGGCTTTTTTTTTTTTTTTGGTGCCGGGATCAAACTCACAACCTCGTGTTTGCCAACCAGGCACTTACTTATGCTGCTGAGCTAAAGCCCCCGGCCCTAATGGCCCTTTCTTGACCAAGAATAGCCAAATAGTGTGGAACTTTTGGTGTAATTCTGACACCCCAGCCCAGAACAGTAAGATGATTGGCTTCTCCAGGTGAGACTGTCACGCCACTTGCCCAGAAAGCTTTACTGCCCAACAAGTGAAAGCCGAGAATGACCTCCCCATTCAACAGCTGCACAGAACAATCTCCCCACCACCCTCACCCCCCATTGGAACTCCATAGCATTCCTGGAACAGTTTCACTAACAGTCATTTTCCACCCATCTATATTTATCCCAAATGATTTTTATGTGTTTATCCACCCTGTGCCATTTTCCCCTTCTCTGTCGCCCCTTCATGCCTTACTAAGATTACCGTGAATTGCAGTTTTGTCTTTGTTTTTTGAACCTTTGCAAATGTAGTTATGAACCAAAAATTTTCCCTCATCCTTTCCTCCCTGCTATGAGAAATTTTACTAGAATTGTCTTTGCCTTAGTTTTTCAAGTATGAAAATTAGATGCACATCCTGTGGTAGTAAGATTTAGCCTTGTGTATTTGGAAAAGAACCCACCAAATAGGTTTTTTAAAATTGCATGCACATAAATGTAAAGGGATTAACAAAAGCTTGTTTCCTATCTATTTACTGAAATGTGTCTCCTTTTACCTACTAAGATGAAATCACTGGTGTCTTGGAACTAAACTATGTAATTTGATGACCCACTGACTGAACTGAGTTTTTATAATCCAGGGCTAGCAATTACTCTAAACAAATGTGAGTTATCTTCTCACAGAGAAAACCTTTTCCATAGCTGCAAAGGACATATCTCATATGGGTTAGATGGCCAAGTGTGATGAGAAAGTATAGATAACTCAATAGAAAGTCAACCTCATACCTTAAAAAAAAAGAAAAAGAATTAACATTTACTACAAACCATGTACCAGACACCATGCTGCTGATTACTCTGCAGATGCAGGAAGGCAAAGTAACTACAAATATCTTTAAAATAGAACCAGAAATTGGTTAAATAAGTTACACAACTAACCTTGAAACAGAATACTATCCAACCATTTAAAAATGAATTATTCTATCTATACCTTTAAAATACAAGAAATATACAATATAGTAGAGATGATCAATTATATATGTACAACTAGACAGTGGTTTCTGATAGAATATACAAGAAAATATGTTGCATCTGGGAAGTTGTAAGGGATAGCTCCCTTTTGAGTAGTTTAAATATCCCACCTGCATGTTGTTTTTATAATTGTAAAAATATGTTCACTGAAACCCTTCAAAGACCAGACAAGGTGATGCACATCTGGCATTCCAGCACTTGGGAAGCTGAGGCAGGAGGATCTCCATGAGTTCTAGGCCAGCCTGGGCTACATAACTGAGTTGAAGGCCAACCTGCATTATATAACAAGATCCTGGCTCAAAACAAAACAAAACAAAACAACAACCAAAAAAAAAAAACTCAAACCAATAATAATAACAATGATAATGCCTACAAAGTTGCTGAATTGTTTCTGCACCAATCCTTAGAAACAAGTTGACCTTTTTTTTAAGCTAAAACTAATCAGAACAGATTTCCTGAAGCATGAAACCTTAACTAGGTTCCCTATTAAAATGTACACTAAACTCAGCTCCGAAGTATGACTCAACCCAGTGGAGTATTTGCCTAAGCATTCCAGAGGATCTAGGGTGGGTAGGTGACACTCACTGCTTCACCGATGTGAGCAGAAAGCATGAAAAGAATCTGCTCAGAGGTCTGGAGAATGTGTTTCCTGGTTCACCAATAAAGTGAATTATCATTTAAGTGAGATCAGCAGTTCTTAAAAAACAGGGAAAAGTACATGAAGAAGCAGGGCAGAAGGAAAAGGTGTAGCCCTTAAATATGTATCATGAAATACAGCTTAGACCTGTTTGCTGGCTATTTTTGCTTCATGTTTTTTCCAGATGTCGTTATTCCCATTTTTCTACACTCACTCATCTGCAACCCTCTCTCCATCACTACCGCACATGTTCCCATGACTTCCTAGTTTCTGTGATATTTTTTTCTATCCTTTTTCTGTCAGCTTCTCTAGATCATAAATATTTCTTGTCAGTGTAACTGAGGATTGAACTACTCTTAAACTCCACTATATATCTTTTACTAGAGATATCTCTTGTCACATCATTAAACACCAAAGCACACATTTGGTTTTTTTCTTCCATGTTTTTATTTCTCTCCTTTCTCTTCCTCTAACATTCCCACCTCCCCTACTCTAGTTTGAGATCAGAGGAAGATTTACATACCCTCTCAAAAAATCTTTGTGTGCAGGAGGCTCATGTTCTGGTCTCCAAAGGAAGACTGATTCCCTGTTAGGGTTTGTGTATAGAAACCCTAGAAGCCTCTCAAAGCCTCATGTGGTCATGGGCTGTTTCAGAGGTGGCTGAATCTAGAATGTGTGATGCTGAGAGTAAGGGTGTGTGATTAGCACATCAGTCCACTGATCGGTTTGGCATAGTTCTGGCTAGGATTAAGGGTGTGAATGCTATACCTGCCCTAGGGTGGGTAGTCTGCATACAATATAAGGGACAGAAAGAGACTTGTTCACTTTCTCTCCCCTCCCTCTTCCCCTCCTGTCTCCCTCTCCTTCTTTGCCTTTCCCTCCCCTTCCCTTGTTGCTTTTGCTACCTTGTGGGTGCCATGAACTGTTCTCTGCTATGCCCCTCTGCCAGGGCCACCCTGCCTTGGAACCAGCTGATTGTGAACTAAAACCTCTACAAACTGTGAGCTAAATAAATCTTTTCTCCTTTAAATTTGAGTTTCAAGTATTTTGTCTCAGCAATGAAAAAGGTAACTAAAACACTCCCATATTCATTTTATA
Organism: Dolichotis patagonum; assembly: GCA_004027295.1. Lineage (NCBI taxonomy): Eukaryota > Metazoa > Chordata > Mammalia > Rodentia > Caviidae > Dolichotis > Dolichotis patagonum. The sequence continues at coordinate 14,955 of PVJX010011113.1, read as the reverse complement.
GCTCAATGATCCCATGATCTAATGTCCATTCTGCCATTTCTGCTAAGAGTAAAACCCCAGAAAAACACTGAGTTAAGAAGGGCAGGGCTTGTTCAAATAGACTTGTCCTTGCCGGTTTTTCTCAGGTTCTAAGAGGTTAACAGCAAACTTTAAAGCTGCTCGTTTAATATTGGATTGACTCATGGCCAGCTATATCCTTTGTGATTTACTAGACTTTTGGATCTAGGAATTTTTTTCCCTCTATCTGAAGTGGTTCAAAGGGGCAGGATACTAAGTTTGCACTCAAGTAAACCCCACTTCCTCGGTGCATAAGAATTCAGCTCTTATTCTTATAGAATCCAACACCGTTCATTCCAGAGTATTCAAAAGTATCAAAAAATCATAAGAACTTTCTCTTAGAGCACTGAACCACGACACAATTCCGTATCAGTAAAGTGGCGCACGTCTCAGCAATCTCTTCCCTGTATATCTACCCACCACATCTTGAACATTCCTCCAAACTGCCAACTACCAACATCTCCTCCAATAGTTATCTGTCCTTCTATTCTTTTCAAAAGCAGATTGGTCTCCGCTGAGAGTAAATGTCCATGTAAAACAAAATTCCACCTTGCATATTCTTACAATTTGTCACTTGACTTTCCATCAGAGTTGCTTGGTAGTAGATCTGAGCTGGTCTGGTTCTGAGGTCTGTCATTTCCATGATCAGTAGATTTGTTTGGTCAGGCTAATTTGGCTGGTTCAGCCACAGTCTCCTCTCACCATTGCAGGTGTATTTTGTGTCACAGTTACTCACATTACTATTTTTCTCCTATAGAGATCTTGCAGGTTAGAGTTGCCAACCTGGCAAATTAATTGAAGCTAACCCCAGATGTCATTGCTCCTGAGATAGCCTTTTGTGCACAATACATCAACAGGAGCCTCTAGTGCTGATGCCTAAAAGAAAGTCACAAAATATAACAATCTTAAAAAAATAACTTTCGGGTGATACATAGCCACATAGATCTGCTTGCTTCAAGCAGAGAGACATCATTTCATGCTGTGTTTGGCCCAAATTTCAGCGCCTCTGAAACTAAACTAACTTACTGTCAAAATGCTATATGTGTTCTCAACTTTGATGCAATATATATAACCTTCATCAGTACTTACTTACGTATGAACACACACAGATTCCCAGCTATGAGTTGCAGTTGGTGGGAGGCAGCGGATGGAAGAAACGGTGGGCAGGATATTGGTCTTTGCCAGTTAACAACAGGTGCAGACGGTGCTCTTTAAATTTAGCCACTGCACTTGGCATCTTGTCTCCCAGCCATCACTTATGGCAACCACTGCTGAATTGGAAAGTGTCAAAGAAAGAATGACAAAAGGGTCATATTTATTATAAGGCAGAGAGAAAAAAAATATTTTGTTCTGTTTTATTTAATAAAAACTAGTCTACTGCAAACATGTACTAATAAAAATTAAAACCAGTCTGAGGAATGAAAAACAGCATGAGTCCTGGAAAGTGAAAAAGACAGATGAAAGGAATGAAAGGGAAAGGAAATTACTCAAAGTGATAATAATCATTAACAAATCATTCTTAGTTAAGCACTTTAAAAGCCATTCCAACTGCCAAAATTAGGAATGAAAGTCATCTCAAATTTGAGTGGAGGCACAGAAAATGATTATTATTAATTCAGAGTTTAGGGGGGTAAGACCTCGATGAGTACAAATTGCTCATTCAGTCAATTATTTGCTCAGTCAAGAAAATATAGTGAAGGCCCACAGGTAATGCATAATAGGAGAAAGTTTTCAAAATTTTCATTCATGTAACCACTCTAACCATGACCTTGAAATTGAATCTTTTTTTTGTAACTTGGTGGCTCAACATTTATATATTATTTTTTAAAAATACAAGAAAGAAAGATCACTTAAGTAATCACTGGGCATTAATATAATATAAATTTAAAATATGCTGCCAGACTACTAACCACCCCATCTAACATTACTAAGAACACACAAGTAAACTACAATTTTTGCTCTCAGTATAAAGTAAGGTAAAATTCTATTTAATTAGTTTCTATTTTACTGTCTAAAGTATAAATAAAATTTTAGTCTCAGAGAATTATAAAAAGATATTATGTCACTTTTTTATGCCTTGTTTTGTTAAGAAATATCTCTTAGGTTGAATTGAAGCAGAGCTATCCAATGTCAAGACTTGTTGAAATTTAAGTGGAGTTATGGTATCTACAGATGCTACTATTTAAGGCCCCAAGGCAATTAGGCCTCTTCAAAAGAATTAAGCTACTGAAACACTCTGTTTATCATCAAGAAGAGAAATTTTTCATATTGAGAGCTATTGAGAGCTGATCAGGCTCCCAATCTCCTATGACAAGCAGACAGTAAGGGGATTAAATGAATGAGACCAGCAATATGAAGTTTTGGGGTCCAGGAAGGTCAGAACTCTGCAGAATCTATGACAAAGACTTTTCTGGAATCACCTCTATTTATTGAGCTTTCAAACAAAGGAAAAGGATAACAGACCTACGTATGAGAAATTGGGAAGACCGTGGTAAATTACATCAAAGGCTTCTCCAAGCAGTAAATTTTGCCAGTTAAGAGAACTGTCTTATCTCTAAGTTTAATAGTTATTGCAGTGGCCCAGAAGCCTGCAGATGCACTCTTATCTTAAGAATTGGAATGGTATCCTCAGCTGTGGCTTTATCTTGCCCTCCTCCATGGTGTCACAGTATCACAGTCCAATACAGGTCTCCATGGTGACCGATGGCATGGAGAATTATATTTTCCACATGACAGCCACCACTGTTTGAGCAAGTCACCTAGGTCTGGGACAGACTCATAAGTAAATATATAAAACCCAATTAGCTAATTTTAAAGCCTGCTCAGCACCGTTCCATAGTGGTCTCCAACCATATATATGTTCTGTGCATGTGTGTGTTTGAGACAAGGTCTTACTTTGCAGTACAAACTGTCCTTAAACTCACTGTGTAGCCTAGGTTGGCCTTGAACTCTTGGTGAGGTGATCCTCCTGTCTCAACTTCCTGAGAGCTGGGATTACAAGTGTGTACCACCATGCCTGGGTAGTACCATTATTTTCTTGACTCAGGATACCACAGGACACCAATCCCATCTGAGAATTCTGTGTTAATCTGGAAATACCATTGTTATTTCTTTCTGTAATACAGGACTAATTTAAGAGAATTTGTTAAAGATTTGAAGCCTGACATGGTGACATGTACCTCTACTACCAGCCACAAGAGACTGTGGCAGGAAGATGGCTTAATAGACCCAGGAGTTATAGCCTGAATGATAAGAGATAAAGCAGAAGAGCATCACAGGAGACTATCTAATCGAGACTTGACAATCAGGGAAGGTAGCTTCAGAGAAGTAATAATTGGTAAGCTCTGAAAGATTAGTAGCAGTAAATGACAGAAAGAGACTATAGGTAACGGTGGAAGCCATGGGAATACATGATACTGTCCGGGATGAGTATAAAGAAGAAAAGGACATCTGAGACAATGGTTTCCATGTAGTGTCCTATTTTATTTGAATGAAATATATTTATTTGAATAATATTTATTTGAATGAATGAAAATATGAGTCTTAATAAAATATAATATTCTTAATATATGAATGACATAGTAATTCAATCCCTAGGGCCATTTTATCAAAGGAAATACACTCTGAATTATTGTCTGGTTGGTCATACTTGCAGAGAGCTGGGGTGATATAGTCAACAAAAAACTCTCGAGCCAGGGATGTAGCTCAGTGGTGCAGTGACTGCCTGACAAACACAAGATACTCAGTGTCATTCCCAGTGCCCCCCAAAAGGGGGGGGGGCGCACAACAAAACCTTGCATCCAAAATATACAAAAGTCTCTAAAAAAATCAATTAGAAAGAAGACAGCCACCCAACAGGAGAATGGGCAAAACAAGTGAACATTACTTCACAAAGTAGCTTATTCAGCAACCAAGAAAACAGAAAGATTCTTGACTTCACTGTCATCAATGAACTACAAGCTAAAAATCTCAGGACAACATTACCAGCCCACCAACACAGTTAAAGTTATAAAAATACTATATATTTTTAAAATACCACATTCTGGCAAGAAGATGGAACAATTATGACTCTTGTACTTGCTGATAGGAGTATAAATGGGTATAACCACTCATCTATCAGTCATGGGACCACCAAAATAGGAAAACTACACCAATCATTCAAACGGAGCCGATTAAATACAAAGAATTGTTAAGGAGAGCCTCTTCTCTAAGTTTCTAAGTTTTAGTAATTATAACCAATTCTCTTAGTTTTCTCTGCCCTGGGGCTTATAGCTACTTGTAACAATTGTTGCCTTCAGATCTGTTGTCTTTTTACCCTGTGAGTTACTTTAGCAACACTGTTACAGCTAGCTAACAATTATTTATTTTTAATTATCTCTGTTCAAGGAACTAGCATGGGTTTTGTCTTCTGATAGATGTAGCATTAGTACCAGGTTAGATCTAGAAAGCAGACTTTCAAATACGAGATTTAAATATAGTTTTGACTAAGGCTTTGGGCTTGAAAAGCAGGGCTGAGTTCCTCACCAATAAGAAAGTGAATGCTAATAATCCATGCTATGTCGTTTATTCACATTTAGTCTAATTAGCACCTATGAATCAATGTGATTAATTACATACTGAGGCAAGTGTCTCGGGGTTTAAATGGCTACTGTGCTTTACTCATACACAGTAAGGATGACTTCAACAATTGTCCAAGGACCAGGTGTAGTGGCACACGCCTGTAATTCCAGCACTTGGCAGGTTGAAGCAGGATTGCTGCAAGATTGAGGCCAACCTGGGATACTAAGTGAGTTCAAAGCCAGCTTGAACTGCATAGTAAAACTCTATCTTGAAAAGCAAAAAAAAGAAAAGAAAAATTTTTTTAAAAAATTGTCCAAGATTCTGGGACTCAGACATCTAAAAATGTAGGCTCTCGTGTTAGTAGGAGTAGATGCAGGCAACCAGGGTCTTAAGATTAAAATCATGTAACTTTTATCTCCCAGTGGCCAGTAATAGCCCTCCCACACACATAATGGCGTAGGTCAGACTTGAAAATCTTTCTGGGGAAATTACTCTGTATACATAAGCAGATAAACAAGGCACTAAATTGAAAATTGGCCAAGTTGCTAAAACAAAAGTTTCTGTTACAAACATAAAAAAAGATAGACTGAAAGAAATGCAAATCACCTTGGAAATAATATAGCTTATTGTACATGTGGACAAAAAAATTAAACTGACTTTTCAAAGTGAATGACTTGGCAGGAATAAGAATGAATTCAGTGACAGAGCTGGGATGAGTAACGGCACCAACTAAGCACAATGTGCTGCGTGCTTTTGTCTTAGCTCACTGAATTTTCTCAACAATATTACAACACAGGTTTTTGTTCTATTTTGTTTTTGAGACAGGAGCTTGCTCTGTAATTCAGTCTGGCCTTGAACTCTGAATTTATGGCATTCCTCCTGCCTCAGTCTCACAAGTGCAAGATTACAGGTGTGCACCACCACGCCCACCTAAAATAGGTTTTAGTATTCCTCTTTTTAAGGGAGGGAATTGAGGTTAAGTAATGTGTCTAAATTCAGTACCTGAACTCAGGAATGAATGCCCCAGCACCTACATCATTAATACAATCTGCCTGTCTGGAAGCTGCACTCTCCATATGCAGTCCTATTATAGACAGCTAAATTAGGTAGACATATTATAGGCAGACAGGGCTGGGCCCTCAAGGGAATCAGTGCACAAAATGAGAACACAGCAAAACTGTGGCTGGAGGTGCATCTGAAGATTAAAGTCACAATGGGCAGATTTACATACTTCCCTAAAGAAGCTTGAGATGATTGGTACCACCAATACCAATGAGATTTCCCACATAAATAAGCCATCATCTCATTAGGAGTAGGACATCCTCTCCCACCCACTAAGACTGAAAGTAAGACTAAGACGAAGAAGTTAATGATGTCATCCACATGCCCTTACTACTCTCCTGTGTCTCAGGAGTCATTCATATTCCCCAATAAATCTTCCCCAACAACCACTGTTTTTCCTTAGAATTCATTCTTCACTTTCAGGGAACACAAACTCAGTGCATTTGACATCCTGCAGGTTAAGGGTTGCATATTTTTCCTCTGTACCAATCTGATGATTCTCTCTCTTTCTCTCTCTGTCTCTCTCTGTCTCTCCAGCACTGGAAGTTGAACCCAGGGCCTTTGCTCTGAACTACATCCCCAGTCCTTTTTTAGTTTTTGATACACAGTCTTGCTAAGTCACTAAGTTACCCAGAGTGGGCTCCAACTTGGATTTTTCTGGCCTCAGCCTCCCATGTATATACTCACAACTCTTTAATGCTACAGTTCAGCATTGGGGTGTGTGTGTGTGTGTGTGTGTGTACGTGCGCGCTGCTTAGGATGAAACCCAGAGCCTTGAACATGATAAGCACACGCTCTGCCATTGAGCTGCACCCCCAACTCCAGCACTGCTGTTTCTCCCCAACCACTCAGTATGCAACACAGTATGAAAAAGGCAGCATATACGGTTAGAGCTGAAAAAAAAGACGTGAAAGGTTTCTAATTCAGTCTCCCTGTTCACAGTAGGTCATTGAGGTCTAAGCTTGTAACCAATTATCCCACAGCCTCAGAGCTATTTAGCAGTGGAGGCAGAACTGTAAGCCAAGTTTCCTAGTTCTCAAGGCAGTTCTTTTTTTTTTCTATACCACAAAATTTGCCCTTCCTATATTTCAGGGTGGGTATTAGTTTAGGTTCAAAGTTCTTGCTCACTTTTTAATGGATTGGCTGATAAGATACAATCAGGGCAGGTCATTAAATATATATAGCTTCTACTTCCTGATCTGCATTTAATGCCACCTCCAAGTGTAGTTAGGCAGGTCCTTTGTACTTCGTACTTTTGGCTGAAAAGTCCCCTTTGTTTCTACATTGTTTCTCTACATTGGCTTTGTCTCTATACTTCAAACCCTGGTGTTGTTTTTACCATTAGCTTGGAATATTGGAAACCTCTGTTAAAATGCCAGTGAACAGCCTAAAGAAAGGCCTTGCTAGCGCCTTGGCTGAAATTTATGTATGCAATCAGCATTTGTCCCCTGAAAGAGTCCTCAGGAGTAAGAGTCCTGTGAGACTGGGATTTTCATGGCAGGAACCAGTTGTATAAGTGATGTAGGTGCAAAGTAGGTGACAGTGGGAACTGCGGTAAAGAGCCAAGGCCAGGAGAAGTCATGAGTACATGGGGAAGGTGGAGTGGGGGGAGGAAGGAAGGGGTGTAGGAACAGGGGTAGGGAACAGAGTGCCTTTGTACACATTAGAAAAAGAAGCCCTTTCTGCACATCTTAGGAATGGAATGTACGTGGAAGAGGCATTTGTGACAAAATTGTGTCAAGCAAATGCGTCACAGTACTGCCAAGGGCGTGCCCTGCCTGTCACCCTTGCCACTGCTAATGTTCGCCCAAGAGAGTCATAAAAGGAGAGAGAGAGAGAGAGAGAGAGAGAGAGAGAGAGAGAGAGAGAGAGAGAAATGAGTAATATTCGCAGTGTCTGGCTGCAGCTCTCACTGGATTTATTGAGCTCCTACTCTGTGCAGTCAGGGTCACCACAGAAAACTCAGGGAATTCGGTATTATGATCCCAGTTTCACAGATGAAAACTAATGGCTTAAAGAGTTTTAGAAATTTCCCTGAGGCGCAAAACTAAAAAAAATCTTTCAGAGTTGCTAAGTACCAAGTGCAGAGCTGAGTCAAATTGAGGTCTTCTGACTCATGCTCTTCCAGGCTCGCTGTGTCACACCCCTCGGAGGACACCGTTTCCTGGAGCTTGTGTGTTGCACAAGCCCGGTTTTTCATTGTTGTTGTTTGTTTGTTTGTTTTGTTTTTGGAGCTGCATATTCTGCGATGCCAGTCCTATTCTTTACTACGCAGTATCGACCTCCAGGGGTCTAATTTCTCATAGGTAAAGCTGTAGGTGCCTTGCTTTTCAAGCAGACCATCTGGCAGGAAGCATATGGAAGGTCTTTGACAAGGTCATAAGAAGGGTAATTAAAGCTAGATTTTGAAGTTTTTTAGGCCCGGGATGTAGCTCAGTGGTAGTACATTTCTCTACCATGTACAGGTGACTGAGTTCAATCCCCAACACCACAAAAATGAAAGAAGAAGAGATAAGAAAAGATTCTTCTAAAACCTGAAAGTAAAAGGGATAATATTGAGTACTAGCTATTAACAAGGTGTGCTGAAAGCTATAGGAATATTACATTATACCAGCTTGTTTAATCTTAATTGTATCCCTATAAGGAAAACACTATTCTAACCCCCATTTTTCCAATGAGAAAATTGTGGCACTGGGAACTAATAATCAGGCTGGCTAGCAGTAGGGCCAAACTGTGGGTGCAGGTTACCTGATGCCAAAGAACATACCTTGAACCACTCACTAGTCCCTACTACCTTCCCTGGTATGAAATGAAACACTTCAGGATGTGAGGAAGATCTCAGAGTGAATCCTGTAGAAACTTGAGCTACTGGTTGAAAGATAACCATTCATGGTGACACACGACTATAATCCCAGAACTCAGGAGGCTGAGACAGAATTGCTGTGAGTCTGAGGCCAGCCTGGACTATCTAGTAAGTTGAATTGCAGGGCAAGACTGTCTAAAACCAAACAAAACACACCAAAAGCAATCACTGGGAGCCCATAAGAGATCATTTCATGTAGGTAAAGAAACAAAAAGAATACTTTGTACTTTTAAAAATAACTTTTTGATACATTGATTCTTTAGGTGTGATTCAGTGTACTTGACAATTAGCCCTTTGTAGATAAGTGCTATGCCTTTGACTTTTTCTGTTTTCTTTTCTTTCCATCAATATATAATAAATGATATTGAGCGTTTACTATGGAGAACACAGTAGAATGACAGATAGCAAGCTAGGTGTATAATGAAAGATATCAAATCACTGGTTAGAAGCTGTACCTAAAACTCTCTTAATGTAATTCAACAGGACTTAATCTTTTTCATTGCTAGTTTGCAAAGCTCATATTGCACTGGATAGGTGCTAGATTAGAAGTCTAAGTTTATTGTAATGACTTGCAAACCAGTGATAGGTGGTGAATGTTCAATATCTACAAACCTTCTGGGGACTAACCTGAAAATAACTCCTAAGATTTGATTTGATTTGATTTGATCTTTTGGTTTTTTGAGACAGGGTCTTACTGTATAGCTCAGGCTGTCCCTGAACTCACTATGTAGTCCAGGCTGGCCTCGAACTTGTGACAATCCTTCTGCCTTAGCCTCCCAAGTGCTGAGATTATAGACATGTACCACCCAGCCCAGCTTCCTAAAGGTTTTAAAGTGTTTTTCTCTACTGAGAACAACAGGCTGCACTCACATCCAGTTTGTTGCTCAGCTAATTCACTTGTGTCCTCTGTCTTGTTTGGGAAAGTACAAGAAATTGTCTATTTATAGTAAGTCAACTCACAGTTCTAACTTCGGGATTCTGCCTGCAACTGTCTTGTTTAACTTATCATAACCCTCAGCAACCCCTGAACAAAAAGTAAATGGTGCCTAAATACATTTCTTCCTTACTGCAAGAAAAAGACCCACAGTATAATGTCTGATGTCTGTACATTACCGAAGAAATATAAGGAAAACAAGAATGTAAAATAAACATTCTATACCCATGTTTCAAAAAACCAGCAAGAAGCCTAACATTTATCATTGTTTTGAATACCTAGATTTTAAGTCTGCCTACTGCTATACAATCTGTGGGTCAGTTACTCAATTTCTGCTTATCCATCTGTAAAAAAGAATATTCAGCTCTCTAGGTTGTTGTAAAGGTCAAAAAAGAAAAAAGAAAAAGAAACCTTACATAAAACTGTGCCACAGCCTGTTAAAATGTCAGTTTAAACAGATGTGGTGGCACGCACCTCTAATTCCAGCACTTGGGAGCTAGAGGGTCCCACAAGCTGAAGCTGGAGGGTCACCACAGGGTCAAGGCCAGCCTGAGCTACATAATAAGAATGTCTCAACAACAACAAGAAGAAGTCAACTTAAATAAAACCGATATATATATATATATCTGAGAATCGAATTCAAGACTTTGCACTTGCCAGGCAGGTGCTTATGCCACTGAGCTATACCGCCGGCAAAACCAAAAATATTATACTGAAAATATTTCTTCATCTGCTAATTTGTTGTAAAATAGCTAAGAAAGTAATTAGGAAGAAATAAAATCTCTGTTCATTTGGGCCTTATATTTCTGGAGTTCAGATTTAAATTAAAAGTTTCACCATTGAAGAAGACTATGTGAGCTTTGTATCTTTTCTAGACAGGCACAATTTTCCATAATACCTTTGAAAATACACATATGCCTGAGAAGACCACGTATCCGTTTATGTAAGGAGAACTCATCTCACTATAATCCATCCCTTAGAATCTTTTTTATTTGATTGGAAACTTGATATCTGAATTCTGACTGGACTCATTCATCTGCATCTGTAAGGAGAGGCAACAGATGCCTTAAATACAGGACAGAAGAAGCCTCCCTACTTCTCTTCTATTTTCTCTTCTCTGGAATGGACTGCGTTACCCCTCAGATTGACACAATGGATGAAGCAACCCAGGGAAGGACTAAACCCTCTATCTTGCTGATTCACATCTTCTTTCAGCAAAGAGGTAGAGATCATTGTTTTTAACTTCGATGCTTTTTTTCATTTTTTCCTAATGAGCTTCAGTCAGCCAAGATCCTTTTATATCACACAAGTAAATATTGAAATAGATGAAATGACAATGTCCCCAAAAATTCAATTGGAAGTTTTTCCCCTTAGGTAAGCCAAAATATTATTTATTCTGCCTAGCTATAATGAAAAGTTAACTGAACTAATGATGGTTAGACTCTCATAACATTAGGCTGACACTTTTTGATGAAATTCAGTAATTTAGTCCTGCAATTTAATGGCAGAATCAGTGAATAAAGAGTAAGAAGGCTTGAGCACTATTTCCAGTTCTGACGCTGGTTCATTACCATTACTTCACCCTGGCCATCTTCTATTATTACTTGAAATCTCCGTTATAGTAGCAATGCACATGATTTAAGAAAAACACTCTGTAAGCTAATGAATAGGAGGGTTTGACTGCATTATTTCTGCAACTGGTATGTCACTGTTGTTCCAGACAAGAAATTGTCTATCTGCTACCTCAGTTTCTTTTTCCATAACAATATGATAAATTATTTGCCCAGGGCATAAGGCGTAGCTCAGCGGCAGAGCACTTGCCTAGCATGGGTAGGGCTGCAGGGTTTGATCCCTAGCACTGCCACCACCAAAAAATTTATTTACTCCTCTGTCCCCTCAGTATCCCATAGAAATGAGCTGATCATGAGGGAAATTGTATTGATGCTATAAAAGATTTCCGACCTCTGTAAAATGTTGTTATATAAAGAGAAATGTCCTTTTTAATATTTTCACTAACATTTTAAGGTATTTAGTGCTCTATGAGTTTGAGTCAAATCAATTCTATTTGGAAAAGATTACTATTTTTACTGCCATTCTTTGCAGAGCATTTGCAGAAATAGAAGAGGCTACAAAGAATATGCTTTGAAAAAATAAATTTGTTCCAAAAGATTGTTGGCAGTCAAAAATTCTTCGGAGTCATGTTATTATTCCTAATCAAGAGGCAGCTTATTAATTTGGAGCTGTCAATAGCCCTGTTGTTGTCTAGGTAACGGATACCAGCCAACAGATGAGGATGCCACTCAGTCTATCCTAGCTATCCCAGGATTTTGGCAAAGTGCCTGAGAAAGGTGTGTAGGTAGTGAGAGATCTTATATTTGGCAATAATTGACAGACAACTTTCATTTATTTGTTTGTTTGTTTATTTATTTATTTTGGGTACCAAGAATCAGACTCAGTACCTTGTACTTGCCAGGCAGGTGCTTATGCCACTGAGCTGTATCCTCAGCCCACGGAGAACTTTTAATCAATTTAGTTTTCGTATGTATGTCAAACCTAAGAATATTAAGGGATTTTCATCTATCTTACAGTGATAATAACAGAGCTAATAGATAAGCAATCTCCTACCTGGTTGCTGAAAGTAATATTACCTTTGATTGATTGATTGATTGATTGATAAGAGATAGGGTCTTGATAATATACTCAGGCTGGTGTCAAATTTGTGGGCTCCAAGAATCCTCCTACCTCAGCCTCCCAAATAGTTAGGGCTTCCAGTGTGTGCCACATACCTGGCTTCATTGTAATTTTTGAAGATTGTAATAATAATAATAATAATAATAATAATAATGTGTTTTGTTATATAACCTGTTTGTCATGTTAGTGTACTACCATATCCAAAGCTCAGGGCTGGAGGTACAACTCAATGATACAACTTATCATACAAGAGCTCCTGACTCTGGATCCAAAGTTCAAAGAGTGAAGGAAAAAAGTCTTGGGTCAAGGTTAAGTGATATTAACTCAAAGATAGGTCTGACACCAAAAAATTCATTTATGAGGTAAAAGAAATAGAGAAATCTAAGTAACAAAAGTCCCAGCATAGTGAGTCCTATGATAAAGGGCAGGGCTGGTAACCAACAGAGATTTTTGCAGGCAGGTCAGAACTCTAGATGCCTGGCAACAAGTGTCAAGGATTAGTAACTAGGAAACTGGAGCCCAAAGGCAGGAAAGGCAGTTACTTTGGTTACAAAACATATCCACAGAAAACCTGGAAATTCTCTGAGGACATATCTTTATTTGTTCAGCCCATAAATATATATTAAGGGTCTCTATACTCCAGACGCTCTTCTAGACTCTGAGGAATCAATGAACAATACAGAAAAAAGTCACTGCGCAGTTTATATTCTAGTTAGGGAGTGCAGACAATAAAATACACAGTCAAGTAAACCAGATATATAGTATCTCATCAGAAACAAATCTATGGAAAAATTCAACTGAGGAATCCTGGGAGTAAAGTGTGGGGGCACAGTTTTACACATGGTGGTTAGGGAACGCTTCTCTGACATGGGGCACAAACAAAGGCTTAGGGGCTGTGCTTGCTGCTCAGTGGCTAAGTACTTGCCTAATATGTAAGAGGTCCTGGCCTTGGTTTACAGCACTGTAAAAAAGAGAAACAAAAAAAACCACCTTCCATGAGACTGAGATGGAGAGTGGGGGGTCATGAGAGTGTCTAGCCAAGAGGGTTCTGGGGAGAAAACACAGAAAATGCAAAGATTTTGAGGCAGTACCTTGTCTGGCACATGTGAGGGATAGTGAAAAGGCCAGAACAGTTGGAGCAAAGCAGAAAGAACAGTAGATAATGTCCAAGAAGTAAGAAGAGACACCAATAATGTTGGGCCTGGTAGCCCACCCCGAGGACACTGGCTTTTACTTTGGGAGAGATGAGAAACCACCAGAGAGGACTGCACAGGGCAGGGGGGAAATACAACATGACCTACATCTTAAAAGAACTGATCTGACTTTGGTTTTGAGACTATATAGGGAGGCAAGAATGTAAGACCATTTAGATACAGTTGGTATCATCCAGGGAAGAAAGACTAGTAGCTTACATAGATTGGTAATGTCAGGCAAGTGAGAAGAATTTGCTGTATTTTGATGGTAGCACCATACAGATGTGCTAATGGTCTTGACAGAGGACATGAGAGGAAGAGGGCAATAAAAGACGGCAGCAAGATTCTTGGCCAGAAAATCTCCAGAAAATGGAGAGACTTTATTGACATGGGGAAGTTTGTGGGAGGAGTCTTAGTTTATTTTGCATCCTCATAACCAGCCACGGTGCAATGTTTGGGGAATATTGATAATCTAATCTGGATCTAGTTTCTGTATATTTGGGACCAGAGTTGATCTTGATAGAAAACTGACTCATTTAGAGTTACTAAAGTAGAGACTTGTTCTGGACTTGGGCACAGTTAAAACAAGCAGTGTGTTAGAGCCAATTACTAAAAGTTTTAAGTTAGTGCAGATATTAAATGCAACCATTATTTGAAATAATTATATAAACTTACAGCTGGTACATTATACTAAAAACAAAGGTAAAAATAGTGAAACATTACTTCTCAGTCATTTTGTTACACTGTACTGTTATCTATCCTCTTGAGATTACTTATGTACTTTGTATCTCTATGTTAGAAACATTGTATAAAGTTGTGCTACTGGAGCTCTCTTCCCAATTTTGTGTTCACAGACCTTATGTCAGGAGCTTCAAATTGGCCACTGTGTATTTCTAACACAGAAATTCACAAATGTTACAAATAAGGGCTCCTCACGCCTACTCCAAAGTTGGACAAATCTGTAATTGGGAATGGTAGGGGATGAGCATATCCCCATATATTTTGTAAATATAGCCACATGCAAGCACTGGCCAGAGAACCACAATAAGGATTTCCCCGTTCAGGTGAGCAAGGGTTGGGGTCAGAGGAAATAGCTGGAAAGGGACATGCAAGCAATTCCACAGAGCAAAACAAAGCCCTTGCATATTGACCAGATTTGCAATTGCTAAGAGATGAAAACCTACATTCAATCAGTATGTTAATATAACTAAAACGGGACCAAAATACACAGTTAAGAGAGGAGATTAACAGATTTGCACTCTTTGTACATTTGGATACAGAGGAAACAAGGATAAGGAGAAAACAGGAACCAGGAGTACAAATGAGATTTCTCTTAGACCTTTTCAAAACAATTAAGGATTTCAAAGACACTATTTATACCTGTGACACAGCTAGAAAAACACTTTATTTTATTGTTTTTATTTTACAAGGAAGGAAGTTGGAACCCAAGGGATATTAATGAGTTGTTGAGGAAAACAGAACGAGTGAGCCATTCTGTTGGAAGGGGAGAAAATAGGAAATGCAACATCCTGGCCATTGTAAGATGAACAACAGTAATTTAAAAAAACAAAAACAAAAACCAACACATCATTTAG